>JZKD02S0085558.1:283465-310380 GCA_000966675.3 Picea glauca | reverse complement strand
CCAACCCTTTAGCCTTTCCTCAAGCTTTAGGAGAATTCAAGCAAAGCAGTTGGAGGACAAAGAAGAGGAGGAGCCCAGGATCAGGATCAAGGAACGGTGGTCGGTCTCTATAATCGTTGTAAGTTGATTCATCTTGAGATTAATAAAAAGATACTTTTCCCATCCCGAATACACAAGTTTTATATGTTTTATTTGATTTGTGTTTAATCTCTAACCCCCTAGTAGAACAATAGCATGCATGTGTAGTTTTGTCTTGATTGCAGGATCGCTTTTTTGGAAGGAGCAGCAAAATCAAGGGAGATAAAGCTCAAAGGAGGATCTACACCAACCGTAGATAAAAAGGTTAGTTGGTTCTTCCCATGTTTGCATGTGAAAAGGGGTTTTAGGTTGGGGTAGAAGGTTAAAAGTTATTTCTGAAGGGTCATGATCTGCATGCAAGTTTAAGCCCTAGCTTGTTAGTCTGTAGGGTAGAATAACCCCACAACATAGCCTATAGGATACAAGTCCCACTCTATCTAATATTTCAAAGGGTCCACAATATCAAGGTGCCATCTTGGCACAAGCTCCTATTCTCAAAGAACTCTTCCTGGGTCTAATTATGATATAGACATGGTCTCATTTCTTGAACTCTCTAGGAGTTCTCTTTCTTTCAGCGTAAATCCTATGTCTATCTTGAGCAGTGTTTAGATTTTGCTTAATCTGAATTACTTGTTGTTCCATTTTTTAGCATGTCAGGTCTGATTGTAATTATATCCACTGGATTACTCCAACTAATTGGAATCTTGCACTTTCTACCATAGAGGGCTTAAAAAGGGCTCATCTTTAATGACTCTTGATAACCGTTGTTGTAAGAAAATTCTACCAATGGCAGGTAGTCTTCCCACTTCTTAGGCTGATGAATTACATGCATCCTTAGCATGTCCTCTAATATTTGGTTCACTCTTTCTGTCTATCCATCCGTTTGAGGGTGATAGGTTGTGCTAAACAACAATTTAATCTCAAAACCAGCCATTAAGGATTTCCAAAGCCTGAAGTAAATTTTGTGTCTCTATCAAATATAATCTCCCTAGGCATGCCATGTAATCTGAATATCTCCTTCATGAAGATGTTGGCAATATCTATTGCCTTGCAAGTTGACTTGATAGGAACAAACTGAATAGACTTGCTCAATTTTTCCACCGCTACCATGATGGCATAATTCTTCTTGGTCAATTTTGGTAATTCGGCGATGAAATCCATGGAGATGGTTTCCCATTTCCATTCTAGAATTGGTAGAGGTTGTAAAAACCTTGTTGGGTGTTGGTTTTCTGCCTTCACTTGCTGGCATTCTAGAAACTTAGCTAGATAGTTAGTTATGTCTCTTTTTAATCTAGGCCAATAGAATTGTTTCCTAGTGTCCATGATCATTTTCTGATAACCTGGATGACTAGTATATGGTCTCTTGTGTAGTTCATCCATTATGAACCTCTTCAAGTTGTCACAACTTGGGTTATACAATATGTTTATGTAGGTCAACAAGCCTTCATCAAGAATTTTCTAGCCTTCATATTGTATCCTTGTGGGTTCTTTCTTTAGGTATGATGTCACGGTCTTGAAGAATGCATATGCTTCTTGTGCATTCCTGACTCTCTCCCTGACATTTGTTTCACAGGTGCTTACCACTTCCAGGTGAATTATTTTCACACTTATGCTAAGGGCATCGACCACCCTATTTTATTTTCCTTTGATGTGTTTTATTTCTAAATCAAACTCACTAAGGAGAGCCATCCACCTAGCTTTTGTGGAATTGATCTTTGGTTGATCTAACATGTGCCTCAACCCACAATGTTCTGTCATAAGTACAAAATCCTACCCAGGAGGTAATTCCTACACATTTTTAAAGTATGCATGATGGTAGCCAACTCTAGATCATGGGTCACATAATTGATTTCATGCTCACTCAATTTTTTGGATTCGTATAAAAATACACCTCCTTCTTGCATAAGGACTCCTATGAGTCCTTCCTTATAGGCATATGTACACATGAGGAATTTATTATCAGGGTGTGCAATCTTCATCACATGTGCAGGTTAGAAGGTATTTCAATTCTTGGAATCTTTCTTCACATTCTGAGGTCCAAGTGAATTTAACCCCTTTTTTTTGAAGGGCATTGATTGGACAACCAGTCTTGGAAAATCCTTTTATGAACCTTCTATAGTATCCTGCTAAGACCATAAAGGACCTGATATTAGATACATCCCTAAGGGTAGGCCATTCCATGATAGATCTGATCTTGTCAGGGTCTACTGCCACTCCTTCTTCAGAAATGGCATGGCCTAAGTAATGTACTTGCTTCTGGAAAAATTCACACTTGCTAAACTTAGCATAGAGTTGATGCTCTCTTAGTACTTGAATCACTAATTTAAGATGTTCTTCATGCTCCTCTCTATTATTGGAGTAGATTAAGATATCATCAATGAAAACCAATAAAAAAAAATCTAGGAATATGCTAAGTACATTATCCATCAAGAACATAAAAGTGGTGGGGGAATTGGTCAATCCAAATGACACCACCACAAATTCATAGTGACCAAACCTTGTCCTGAAGGTTGTTTTTTGGATGTCTTCGTCCTTGACTCGGACTTGATAGTATCCATACCTTAAGTCAATCTTTGAGAAAATGGAAGCACCCCTTAATTGGTCAAACAGGTCATCGATTCTTGGTAATGGATACTTGTTCTTTATGGTTGCCTTGTTGAGTTGTCTATAGTCTATGCATAGTCAGACTGTGCCATCTTTCTTTTTCACAAAAAATATAGGTTCTCCCCATGGAGACATGCTGGGTCAGATGTAGCCTTTTTCCATCATCAACTTTAGATGTAGTTTGAGCTCAACTAGCTCTAGTGTACTCATCCTATAGGGCATCCTAGACACTGGCACTTCTCCTGGTGCAATTTATATGGAGAAGTCAATGTCTCTCCTCGGAGGTAGATCCAGTACCTCTTCTGGAAACATGTCTTTATACTCTCCTAATATGGGGTGGTCCTCTAGGTTTGGTTTGTCATCCTCAATAGATTCCAACACCTATATTTCATATAGAGGACATCCCTTTCTATAATACTTTTTCACTTGAAGGGTTGGTATTTGTCTCACTAAGATAGGCCTCTAAATCCCTTGGAGGGTTATTTTTCTCCCTTCTTCATTTTCACATTCCAAGGTCTTATGGTAACAATCCAACTTGGTTTTATAAGTGGCTAACCAGTCCAAACCAATCAACATGTCATAAGATCCTAGGGGATGTATGTTAAGGGTCGTTTGGGTAGGCAATCCATCCATAATGAATTGGCAAAATGGTATGACATATTCTACTTTTATTTTGGTTCAACTTGCTAATTGTACCAACCATGGATTAGCATGCCTAACAGGTTGCAGTTTACACTTATCAACAGTCTGAGAGGCCACATAACTCAAATTTGAACCAGGGTCAATTAAAATAGAAACTAGATAGTTGGAAATCATACCTTCCATCTCCACCACTGAAGCTCGGTGGTCGGATGGTTTATTATCCAAGGCTGCATAAATTTGTGGCATGCCCCTATCCACATCATTGACTGTGGTAGCTTCTTGGATGTTGTAGTCTCTTCTATTGTTTTGTTGTCTGTGTGGACAATCCCTCAACAAATGTTCTTCTCCATAATGCCAACATTTCAAGGGTTATTTCTTTGGGTTATCAGTCTTTCTTGGGATTGCTCCAAAAGGTTTATTTCCACTCTGGGAGGCGAAATTTTGATGATAGACACTTATAGTAGGAAGGCTCATCCTAGAACCCTTCACATAGTTCTTAAATATTTAGGATTTAAACCCCTTCTTCTTGAATCCCAAACTAATCTTCTTCTTCCAATCCTCACAAGGTTTTGTCTTACTCCTGAACTATTCATAACAATACCTTGCCTTCCAGATAGTATATTATAAGGTCTTTGGTTCGTCAAACTCAATCCTATCCCGGTAGGTCTGAGGTAACCCACTAATAAATCGTTGCACTTTTCCCTTTTCATCCTTTATGTAAGGTACATACCTCAGTAGCTCAAGGAATTTATTGACATATTCCTCTATGGTGATCTGTCCCAACCTGAGTTCATAGAACTCCTTAGTCTTCCCATCAAAGTATTTCTCTGACAGATACTTCTCCTTGAAGTGTTTCTCAAACTGTTTCCATGAAAAGTCCTTATCATGGATTTCTTTCACATTCCTAAGGTCTTCCCACCAAATGGAAGCCTTTCCAATCAGGTTGAAGATGGTTATTCGAGCCTTCAAGCTTTTAGAGTAGCCATGAAATCTAAAGTACTTCTTTAAACCAAGCAACCAATCTTCTACCACTTCCCCTTTCTCAATCTCTCCATTGAAAAAGGGTGGTTTGGATTTCTTGAACTCTTCAGGATCATGACTTTTGGAATACTTTCGCTTCTTTCCTTTCCTTTGAGAATGTGAACTAGCTTTGCTACTAGAAGATCCCTTAGATTTGCCATTTTCCTCTCCATAGGACTCTCTTCATGAGCCTCTCTTGCCTCCAAGTTGGATCTTCCTCGAGGTCCTCCTCTTAGTGTGGCCACTTATGGGACCATGTTTTCATATCTTAGGTGGGCTTTGACTTCTCTTCGTATGCCGTCGGTCCACCTGACTGGTTGCGGTTACATCCTACAACTTCCTCTGTATATCGGATAAACTCTACAGCAAGACTGCATTAATTTCTGTTTTTTTTTCTTGCTCCTTTATCAACATTTCGTTGTCAGCCTTGCAACTCTATAATTTGACCATGAGGCTCATTACAGTTTCATCTAGATCTGAAGGGGTTTCCACTTACCTCCTTTCGTCAGATTCTTCGTCTCTATTGTGGGATCCATCCCCCACTTCATGGCGAGTCACCATCCTTTATACTTGTATTTTTCCCGCGATCTATTGATTGCTTGAGTGCTGAAAAAACACTTATTGTTAGCCAACAACCGATTATTTTATGAACAACACATAGTTCATATTTCTTAAATACATACACAAAGTAGAAAGTTTCATTCTTTTCTTCATTAAAGGTTTAACCAGTCTCTTTAGGAAAGAGGTAATATAGGGTGTCATCTTTAAAAGTCCTTTAAATATGGTTTTTACGCAACTCATCCATGAGCCCAAGCAGGCCAAGTGTTGTAACCATGTTCTGATACCAATTTGTAACACACTCGACCCCTGAGTATATTTCCTAGGGATGGGACATCTTAACATCTCAAATCCTTTGTGCAAGTTTGTTACCCTCTTCTACTTACCTGTAGTGTTCTAATGACTACTACCAGGCTCAAATCTGAGCTTTGGGTTGCAAATTATGTCTTCCCAAAGTTCTTTGGGAGTTCATTGGTTGAGGGCCACGTGGTGTCCATGTGAAGCCACCTCACACGTATTGTCTCCAAGTTCCTCCATCCACAGTGGAAGTCCATCCACCATCTGATCCCATGAATGGAATCAATCTTTGTCTAAGATGTAGGTCAGCATGAACTTCAAAACTTCAATGCTTCGACGTTGAACGCCTCCTTAATGTCTATGCATGAAACCTTCTAGATTCACAAACTCCCAAATTCCTGTAAGCTTGCCACGTGGTTTTGACCTTTGGGACTTTTGGGTCGCTACACCCCAACTCCTCCAGAGTCTCGAATTCCTGGACTCCGAAAGTTCCACTCACTTCACCAACCACTTTGGCTAGGTGGGCACGTACCATGGGTTGACACGTAGAAGGGATAGGGGTGACACATGTCACGTTCCAATAGGCATATAGGTTCTAAGAAAAACACAGATCGATCTGACACGTGGCACCTCGATAATGGGTCCATGTCACTCTGGTGATTTCAGATTTCCATGTCACACCAGACTGTCATCCTTCTAACATCCCTCAAATCTCACGGTCGAGATCCAACCATGTGGATCCATAGATCCACATCTAACGTTACTTCACGACTTTGACCTTCAGGAGTTTTGCGATGCAAACTCCTCTTTTCTTCCAAAGCTAGTCAACGTTGGGTTGTCCATAACCCATATCTGACGGTTAGGAAAATTCCTGAAGCATCCTCGAATCGACGACTCCCGTTACTTTTGGATTCATAGCTTTTCGACACACCACACCTCAAATTCCCCGGAGTGTCCAGTCTTTGTACTAAATGATCTAGCGCCATGTGTCCGCTGTACATTGAAGGTTGTGAGGGATCCTGAAGAATTCGTGGATCGATGGTCCACATTACTTTAGGACTTCGGCCTTCGGGAATTTTTTCGTCACAACACCCCTATCCTCTCGAAGCAGTCAATGTCGAGCTGACTACATCGTGAATCCTACGACTAGGAAAGAACGTGAAGGATCTCTAGATCTACGGTCCTGGTCATTTCGCAGCTTTGGTCTTCAAGAGTTTTAGATTTACTGTCGCTCCATACTCCCGAAGCAGGACTACATTGAAGTACCGTGTGTGGGTTCCTCCTTTTGGATGATCGAACGGTAATTGGGGCTCCTGACGATCTCCCCCAAATCTATGGCTCTCATCCACTTCATAACTTCGGCCTTCAGGGAGTTTGATGCTATGGCATCTCCATTCTCCCGAAGTGGTACTCCGCTGAATTCACCTTGGTTTAGATCCAACGGATGAGGGAACCCCCAAAAATTCTCAATAAGTGGCTCATGCCAATTTGTGATGGGAAGTTGGATCTCGATTTAGTTGGTAAGATAGTTTCATCTAACCACTAAAGAAACCGCCCAACGTTGGTCATCCTTGCAGGTAACCATAACTCTCGGTCACCTTTGGCTGGTTCGTGACTATGAGGGCAGATATTACTCCGAAGTCCCTGACTTCCGGAGCTCCAAATACAAAAGGAATTAGCTCCCTTAGGCTTGGCCTAAGGTTCATAGGTGTTGGTCATATGGGTTCTCCCGAACAGATCTCGTCTGCTCGTCTTCCAAATTAAATGATTCCCCCCTTTCAAGACTTAAATCTTGCTATCCTTCCTCAACTTTATCATGAAATTTTTAAGGACTTGGACATGATATCCCAGTCTCACAACAAGGAGTCTAAAGGAGATATCCTCTTTAGATCGACGGGGTCATATTGACGCAATTCTTTCTAACCCAACCCTCCTATAGGTTTACATCCCAAGACGTCTCGAAGGCTAAGCTAAGGAATATAGATTATCAATCAGAAGCATAAGTCCACAAGAAGATAAATGCATACACATAACTTGATCATTCAATGCAGAAACCATTTATAGATAGATAAATACATGCATTCATCCAATATTCCATTTCAATACACAAGGTATGAAAACACTTATCAAAAATAGATGGCGTGATGAAAATACTTAAAGGGGTTCCCATTTCCACCCAACCATAGGCTCATTCACTCCTAATGGATTTACCAATGGCCACCCCGAGCTAGACTGTAATAGACAAGATATAAAAAGTATGCAGAACATAAATAAAATTCTAGAAATGGCAGAATAACAACAATATAACTAGAACAATCACCACAATTACACTGAAATGATATAAGAATAACAACAAAAATAACACTTTGATTCCGAGAGAAATGTTCACAAGCCTCTTCGAGGGGGCAACCTCCAGTCAAGTAGAGCTCTTTTACAATAATATCCAAGCTAGGGTTCTCATACCCTCGACTCCTATTTATACTAAATATGTCTATCAAAAGAAGCATCTAGAGGAAGATCCTTCTAAAAGCGGAAGCTTCTATTAGGTATTCTTACAGTTGACTTATTCTATTTTATTGAAAGGAATTATTAATATCGACCTTTATTACATCTAAATATATTGTTCTACCTATGTGCGGGTTAGGACCCTAACATGTTCACCCCCTTAAAAACAACCTTGTCCTCAAGGCTTGAGATGTGGAAATTGTTGCAGAATGGTAGCTGGTTCCCAAGTGGCATTTGTTGGAGTTGTATCTTTCCACTGGAATAACACTTCCTTGATGGTTCTCTGATGCAGGCGATGCTCACACTGGTCCAAAACTACTTGTGGTTTTAGCCAAATGGATCCTTCTTTGGCTAACTCGGGAAGGTTGGTTTGAATTTATCACTTAGTTCCAATCACCTTCCTTAAGCATGAAACATGAAAAACAAGATGTAGCTTAGAATTATTGGGAAAAGATAACTGATAGTCCACCTATCCCACACACTTGATAGCGGTATAAGGACCATAAAATTTGGGCGCTAGCTTCTGACAATGCTCGCCCTTGAGGGAATTTTGCTTGTAAGGTTGTAGTCAAAGAAACACCTGATCCCATTCTGCAAATTGATGTTCAAAGCGACCTTGATCTACTTGTTTCTTCATGTGATTTTGCACCATGACCAAATTCTCTTTGACGGTACAAAGAATAGCCTCTCGAATGGTAAGAGTTTGGTCAACCGGCTAGACCTTCGAGACACCAAGTAAGTATGAGAGAACTGAAGGTGGCTTTTGTCCATATGCTGCTTCAAAAGGAGTCATGCATGTAGTTGTATGATATGAAGTGTTGTACCACCATTCAACTAGGGGTAACCATTGAGCCCATTGATTTTTCTTTTCTGAGGAAATACACCTCAAATATGTTTCCAAACAATTGTTGACAACTTTCATTTGACCATCATTCTAGGGATGATAGGCTGTGGTGAGATGCAATTGGGTGCCTTATAGCTTGAACAGTTCTTTCCAAAATTTGCTGGTGAAAGTTGGGTCACGATCAGAAACAACAGAATGCGGCATGCCATGAAGCTTGAAGACTTGATCCATGAAAATTTAAGCCACCGTGGATGTTGTAAATGGGTTTTGAAGAGCACAGAAATGAGCATACTTGGAAAGGCGATCAACAACCACCATTATGACTGATTTATTTCCCGATTTGGGTAAGCCTGCAATAAAATCCATAGAGATATCCCTCCAAATAGAAGGTGGAATCAGAAGCGGTTGTAGTGTGCCTGGAGATTTGATTGTTTCACCCTTGTTGCATTGACACACATCACATTCAGTGACAAAATTATGAATTTCTTGTTTCATTCCATCCCAGAAAAAAGAGTGTTTAACCCTGTCATAGGTTTTGGTAAACCAAGAGTGCCCAAATGTGGGTGTAGCATGAAGCTCAGAAAGTACCGTGGATTTAAGTTTTGATTGTTTACTTAAATACAAACGGCCTTTGTATCGAATCTCATCATGGAGCCAAGAGTACCCTGGGGAATTTGGAGCATTGGACTACAATTGTTGGATCAGCTATGAACTTTTGGGATCTTGTAGCCATTCTTGGTGAACGACTTGAAGCCAATTTGGTACAATGAAGGAAAGAGAAAAAAGGGATCCTTCATCTTCATATTTTTGGGAAAGTGCATCCACAAACACATTGTCTTTGCCTTTCTTGTAAATGATATCATAATAATATCCAAAGATCTTGGTCACCCACTTTTGTTGCTCCAAGGAGGAAATGCGTTGTTCCAGAAAATACATGAGGCTTTGATGGTCTGTCTTAATTTCGAAGTGTTTCCCCAATAGATAAGGGTGCCACAGATCAACGACATGAAGAATAGCCAACATTTCCTTTTCATAGATTGATTTGCCCACATTTATTTAAGACAGTTGCTTGTTGGTAAAGGCCAAAGGCCGACTGTCTTGCATAAGGACAACACCAATTCCTTTCCCTGAAGCATCACATTCCAAGAAAAAGGTCTTGGTGAAATCAAGAAGGGCCAGGACTGGAGTGGTGCACATGGCCATCTTCAAGGTTTGAAAATGTTCAGAAGTTGTTGGAGTCCAAGTGAAAGAGTTATTTTTTAGGAGTGCAGTGAGAGGTGCTGCAATCTTTCCATAATTCTTAACAAACTTGCGATAATAACCTGTTAAGCCCAGAAATCCACGCAATCTTTTGAGAGTCTTTGGGTGAGGCTAATATTGCATAGCTTCAATATTTTTAGGATCCACCCTGACGTCATCCTTGCCAACCAGATGACCCAAGTACTCAACTTATAAGGCACCAAAATCACATTTAGATTGTTTCAAGAAAATTTGGTGCTGAGCGAGTAGCTGGAGAACTTGATCCACATGGGAAAGATGTTTTGTTCAAGTTTTTCTATAGATGAGGATATCATCAAAGAAAACTAAGACAAAATGATGGAGAAAAGCATGGAAGACATGATTCATGAGGCTTTGGAAGGTGGAGGGGGCATTACACAAGCCAAAGTGTATGACAAAAAACTCATAGTGGCCCTCATGAGTTCAAAAGGAAAACTTGTGAATGTATGCCTCTTTCATATGTATCTGGTGGTAGCCAAAACGAAGATCAAGTTTATTAAAGAACTAGGTGCCACTCAATTCATCCAAGAGGTCATCAATGACAGGAATGGTAAATTTGTCTTTAATGGTAAGTTTGTTGAGGGCACGGAAGTTAGGGCACATTCGCCAAGAACCTTCTTTCTTTGGGACCATGACCACAGGAGAATAATAGAGGCTCATACTAGGGTGGATAACGCCTGCGTTAAGGAGTTCTTGGACCATTTTCTCAATTTCATTTTTTTGGGAAAAGGGATGATGATACAGATGGATATTGGGAGGAAGGCTTCCTGGTACAAGGGGAATGGAATGATCATGAACACCACGGGAAGGAGGGAGTCCCTGCGGAGTGGAAAAGACCACTTGATGTTTAGAAAGGATGGATTAGTGGTCTTGCGGCACCGAGGGTGTCTATGTTGCTTGTATGGCATGGAGTTGGGCAATAACACCAGAATGACCTTATTTTAGCATCTTTTCCATGCGATGGGAACTAATGATCTCAGGTGAACCGGCGGTGATTCCTTGGAACTTATATTGTTGGACCTCCTTGTTGAATTGCATGGTTAATTCCTTAAAATCCATGATAATGGAACCTGAAGTCCTTAGCCAGTCTGCACCCAACACAATGTCACAACTGCCCATGTCGATAGAAAACGTATGATATTTCAGGTGGTAGTCACCAATTTGGAGATAAACATTTTCACAGTGCCCTCCACATTTCATGGAGCCACCATTGGAAATCATGATTTGGAAATTATCGACGGCATGGATGTAGCAATGAGTATCTTGGGCAATGCAACGATGAATAAAATTATGGGTGCTTCCACTATCAACCAAAATGATGACCTTCCTATGCTTGATGTAACTGATTAGCTTGAGGGCTTGAGGAGCAAAGAAGCCAGTGAGAGCAGTGAGGTAAATGACCGGTTCTACTTCGGGAGGGTCTGAGGGACGGGTTATGTTAGTGGTTTCAAGTGACCTAGACACAAGGGGGGTTTCAAAATCCTCTTCCGAAATATCCTCCGAGATGGCCATAAAAAGTTTTTCTTCCTTACACTTGTGGTCTGGGAAGTATTTGTCATCACAATTATAACAAAGGCCTTTGATTTTGCATTCATCCATTTCATCCCTGGTCAATTTTTGGATCTTTAGTGAAGCGGAGGGAGTAGTGAGATTTAATGGTTTAGTGCGAGGGATAAAGGAGGGTTTCTGGTTTTGAGAAGATACAACTTGTTGTTCTTCTTTAGCTCTTTTAGTAGCCTCCACCCAACTTTGAGGCCGAGCCATGAGGACATGGGCCCGAATCTCATCCTTGAGGCCACTAAAAAAACACTCTCGAAAAAAGGCATCAGACATGCCCTCTGTCCGAAAAGCTAGGTGCTCAAAAGAAGCTATAAAGTCTTCCACTATTCCTGATTGTTTCAACTTTGTCAAACGACCCAAATGGTTGGTGTCAGTGTCAAAGAGTTCATAAATCTCTACCACAAATTGTGTCCAAGCAATATACCCTTGATGGGAAGTTTTTCTCCATTGCCACCATTGCCAACGTTCTTGATCGAGATGGAGAATACCATACCGAAGTTTGGCCAAGTCATTTGTAATGTTTTATAAAGAGAAATAATGTTCCATTTGGGTTACCCAACCAGTGGGATCTGAGCCATCAAATTTGGTTGCATCCACCGGTGGAAGGCGTAGGTCACGTTGAAAGTGATGGTGCTGAAAGTTAGAGGAATGTTCAGCTTTAGTATATGAAGGTGGGTCAGATAAAGGGTTATTTGTAGGGATATGCATCTTGGTGCAGAGCATCAAAACGACAGATTCAAGCTGGGTAGTCAGGTCTCATTTGATTTCCTCCATTGAGGATTGCATGGTTGTATTGATGGAGACAAAATTGGCACTGAGTTGTTTCACTTCTTTTTGGGTCTTGGTGAAATTAGATTGCAAGGTATTGAAGCGAGATTCCAGGTCTTGGCTGCAGGTATGGGCCATGATGATGAGGGAAACGAAATGGGGTAGGTGGGGTAAAAATTTTTGCTGAAAATTGATATGTATGAATGTGATAAGGGAAAAGAGATGAATCCAATGGAATAGGTCTCAAATAATGATGCAAAAATTTCCAGAATTTTTTTTTTTTTACACCTGCAGAGTTATACTCCAGTCTAAAGAATACTGTAGTGATGAAATGCCCAAATGCTTAGCCAGGAAGAAATTTGTAATCATTTGACAACCTGAACATAGTTGCGTGGCAATAGATCTTGTTTGTTTTAATTTGTTTATGTTTCTATCCCCAAGGGTTAGGTATTCAAGGGTTCTACAGACAAGGGTTTGTCCGGTGCTATAGCTCTCTGATATACGTTCGGGGTCGAACAATAGTACTCGGCCCAATATCTCAGGGCACTAAATAAGGAGTCTAGACCGTACCCTTAACCATACTACCCAACTACCCAGGTACTAGAGAGTATCTTCCCAAGTGTTATTCTTGGTGGAACGATAGAAGTCAGGCGACTGATCAGTTTATCTAAAGAGGGATTCAGGTAATCTAGGACGATCTGTACACAGGTGATGTCTGATGTGATACCACTCAAAGGGGTACCAAGAAGGGTTACAAGGGTGGTCAACAGATGTGCGCTTAAGTACCACTTGTATTTCTTGCATGCATGAATCCCTCAACCGCGGTTTTATGTGCATACCCACACATTTTTGTGGCTTAAAGATTCCATAATACGTCTCTACCCTGGAAAAAAAAATTAATCCACAATTTTTGCCAAGGAAAGTGCTCTGATACCACTTGTAATCTACCAGATATAAAAAGTATGCAGAACAGAAATAAAATGCTAGAAATGGCAGAATAACAACAATATAACCAGAACAATCACCACAATAACACTGAAATGATATAATAATAACAACAGAAATAACAATTTGATACTGAGAGAAATGTTCATGGGCCTCTTCGAGGGGGAAACCTCTAGTCGAGTAGAGTTCTATTACAATAATATCCAAGCTAGGGTTATCATACCCTCGACTCATATTTATACTAAATATGTCTATCAAAAGAAGCATCTAGAGGAAGATCCTTATAGAAGCATAAGCTTTTATTAGGTCTTCTTACATTCGACTTATTCTATTTTATTCAAAGAACTTATTAATATCGACCTTTATTACATCTGAATATATTGTTCTACCTATGTCCAGGTTAGGACCCTAACATAGACCACGATGCTCTGAGAGATAATTTTGTCTTCCGACTCAGTAGCAGTCAGGGACAGAGGTTACTCTTCTCCTCCCACAGGATCTTGGCAACAAGTTTATCTATACCAAGCAAGGAGGCCTACTTGAGTACATCCTCAGTTACTCAACACCCTCATTTATCAACTTGTATCATAACCCTATTAGCCACATCCTGTGACCAGAACACGTTCATCTTTTCAGTTATTCCTTGAACTTGAGATCTTATTCTCTCTTCTTTGCTTCTCTTCACCACTCTTCCTCTTCCCACCACACCTTCCTTGGAAAGATTGTGTATGGCCCGAATTCCCAATCCATGGTTAGGTCTGAAATCCTTTCAGATGGGCACTCTGCCCCATCCCCTCATTAACTCTTGAGGAGGTCTTCGCACCTACCAACCTGACTGTAATTCATCCCTGGGTCAGAGGACTATTATGGTCTCGAGCAATTAAATCCAATAGGGTACTGGGTTAGTGGGGGTTATCTCAACCATTCATGGTTCCCCTCACCATCTCTTTCATAACATCTGTGGTCTATCTTGGAAAACCCCCCTTTCAGCAGTTATGCAACACTTACCCATTTTCTATTAATAACATAAATTACATTCATTGACCTTTTATACAAAGGTTCCTCAAATCAAACATTCACACATATTGAGGTTTTCATAGTCTCTTGGCCAATATATTTATATTTACAAACTGGGGGAAACAGGGGTGTTACAACAGTACTATTTCCAATGAAGTCTTTGTTCACATTCATAATTGTGGACATGTTTGGTCAACCTGGAAAACCCTTAAAGATTTGTTATATTCACAACCTAAGGTAAAATGATTTGACCTTCAATTAAAGTTATTACAACAAAAATTAAATGAACAGGGGGTGTCATGGAATACATTTCCAGGCTCAAAAATATTAAACAAGAGATTACTAAAGTAGGGTTTTCTAAAATAGAAGACAGTTTGATGGTCACAATTTTGATATCATAGTTATCAAAATAATGCAAGCACTTTTTGGAGAAAATTCAAACTAAGGATAAATTACAAAATATAACTTTTGACAAACTCAATGAGTTGTTATAAAATCATTATAAATCATGTATTGGTTGTCAGTATAAGTATGAACACCACAAATTGTTTAACAAAAAGTATATATATATTCCCTACAAAAAGGTAATGACAATCAATGGAATCAGAATCGGTATTCTAAAAGAGGAAGAGGAATAGGTAGAGGAAGAGGATACATGACTTGGAATCTAAAAGGATCATCAAAAGAAGAATAAAATCAAGATTCAAAATCTCATGAAACGGGAAGAGGGAAGAATACAATAACTAGTTTTCAATGCAATAAAGTTGGACAATGTGCCTCTAATTGTAGGATTTCCTATGATAAGATAGATAATATAAAAAAACATCATCTTCATATGACCAATAATAAAATGCAGAGGAAAATGAGGATTATCAATATCTATTTACAACACTCCAAAAAGAAAAACTAGTCAACTCAATTATGATAACTTACTCTTTTAGAAGTGATTATGACAATGCATGGATCATGGATACATGATCCACCCAACAAACGACTTACAAGAAAAAAAACATTTGGACCTATCAAGATTGCAACTTAAATCCAATCTTCTTAGTAGATGACACCACGCACAAACCAAGTGGAAAACGTTCAAAGAAGGCATTTTTACCAGGAAATGGGGATAGAATGATTTCTAATGTTTGGTATATTCCCACATTTAAAATAAAAAAGAAATTGTTTTCTTTGGTGTTGATTCACCAGTTAGGACATCAAATTGTGATGGAAAATGGGATACTTAAAATCAACTCGTTAAAGAATGGTTTGAAAATAATGATGAAAAAATATGAGGATGAAAAACATCTTATAATGAAAGGCACTATCATTCAAAGAATGAAGGAATTTGTAGGATCAATTGAGACTAGAATTACACCCATTAGATTCGGGCATGTTCATTTTCGACCCTTAAATGTTGATGGCCTCATTTAGCTTCAAAAACAAGGAATGGTAAAATGATTACTCGTAATTTGGAAACAAAATTCAAGATGTCAATATTGCATTTATGGTAGACAAAACAGGTTATCATTCCCTACAAGTACTTGAAGGGAAACTCAGAGACTACAACTTGATCATAGGGATATTTGTCGACCTTTGGAAACTTCACTTGGGATATGCAAGTAATTTATTATTTTTATTGATGACTTTAGCAAGATGAATTGGTTGTATTATCTAAAGGAAAATCAAAATCATTTGAGAAGTTTAAGTCTTTTCAAATATTAGTTGAAACTACAACTAAAGAAAAAACTACTACTTTGTGAACTAACAATGGAGGTGAATTCACCTCCAATGAATACCAAGCATATTGCCAAGAACTAAGTATTAGGATACAATTGACTAAATCCTACACTCCACAAAAAAATGGAGTGACTAAAAGGATGAAACAAACATTTATGGGTATGTCTAGAGAAATGTTAAAGTTGAAGATGTGGAGTTGAACCTATTTGGATAAGGTCGTACATACAACAATTTACCATAGGAATCAACCCCCCTCCTTATGTTTGGATGGAATTACTTTATTTGAAGCATGGTATACATTCAAACCAAAGATCAAGAATCGAGTTTTTGGTTCAATCTTTTATGCCCTTATTCCAAAAGAAAAATGAACTAAGTTAGATTAAAAAAGTATGAAATGCATATTGACCGAATATTTTGAATATAAAAAGGGGTATAGACTTTTGTCGGATGGAAAGTTTATTGTTATCCGGAATGTTATTTTTAATGAAACAAAAATTCTAAATGTGGAAGAAATTGATAAGATACTTAGTTAATTCGAGAAAAAAGTGACTAAGGATCAACAAAAGATTAAAAAACCAAACAAATCAAGGGATGACCATTAGTTTACAATGGATTGGGAATCATAAAAGAAATTGGAAGATGAAGGATTTTCAAATTCTTCACAAGTTAAATTAGAAGATTCAATTGAAGTTAACATATATACTATTTCTTAGGTTGATAAATTAAATCCATCTTAGGTTGTACACGAGATTCCAAAGTGGAAAACACAAGTTCTTAAGGAAGTGAAACCTGATGAAAAAGATAAAATGGGTATGAGGAGTTCTATAATGGGTCAAAGGAATTTTTCTCTTGCTACTAAAGAAACTACCAAGACATCCACTTTTGTAGAGGTAGTCAAAGATAAAAAAAAAAATGGAGGAAATCAATGGGAAATAAATATTTGGCTATGACTAAGAATCGCACTTGGAAAATTGTTGAATGTCCTCAAGATATAAAACCCCTTGGTTGTAAATGGGTTTATGTACGGTTTTTTGCTATAAGGTCATGGACACCCTTTTCCTATTCCTCAAGGTGACCGAATTTTGGGTTGCCCAGGTTCCCAAGAGTTGCACTAGTTGGGAAAGTGGGTGCCTTGGGTGTGCAAAAAAGGAAAGGGGTTTTCCCAAGCATGAGGTGAAACATGGGAAAAAATCAACCAAGAGAAGGGGCGCACCAAAGAGGATGGGGAAAATCTCCATGAGGAGCACACCCAAGGGTGGGGCACACTGGTCCCAAGGGATGCAATGTGTTATCACATAAACTTGTCAAGGTCTTGTGAGCTATGGTTTCCTCCCAGGTCTGTAATTTTTGCTTGTTTTTCCTCCTTTTGCAAACCTGATCGTAGGTTTTCCTTTCACTTGCAATTTTTTGGTTGTTTGCCTCCATCCATTTGATCGACTTGATTTTCCCAGTCAGCTTGCCTGAGGAGTATCGGCCCCAAGCCTTTATGTTTTCCCTAATTTTATCTTCTCTCTCTCTTTTCGCCTCTGTTGTTGATCCTTTTGTTTTCCCGAGCCCTTAGCTAGTCATTCAAGCGATCAACACAGGCCGCATTCATCAGCACCAAGCACAACACTTGAATCTTTTAATATGGATTCAAATCAAGCAAGAAAGAAAGATAACCCTTCAACGACAAAGATCCTTCAAGCAGATCATATCGACGACCATCGTGTGATCGCGATCACAAAGTTGCACAAGGAGTAGCATGAGGCAGAGTCGTGATTTCGTGAAGTTAGAAAGGTCAAAGGGAAGAGTTACGAGGATTCATGAAATGCAAAATCACGAAATGATCTGAGCCGTCCTTCTCAGCGGTACGTGTGGCACATGATTAAACATTTCATGATTTCGTGGATCGGAACAGTCAAGGAGAAAAATCATCAGACCTCACGAAATGTGAAACCTGAAATCAACATGAGTCATTGATCTTGAAGGGGACATGTGGCAGCATATTAAATGGTTTCGCGGAATTGGGTTTCAGAGGTTTTGAAATGAGCCACAAGCAATTGTCATGAAATTGCGAAATAATCTGGGTCATTCAAACTAGTGGAGCACGTGTCACCTGATCGACAATTTTGCAGTTTTGTGGATCGAGAAATCTGAGGTCAATAGTATGGAAGCTCTCGATAGCCAAAGTCTTGAAACACCTTTGGAGTATAGGCGCCAGGTCACGACCCGTGGTCATGTGAAAAAAGGGTTTACGAGAAGCAATTGGCCCTAGTCGCATATAGAGGACTAATTCAGAGTCCTAGAAAAGCATCACAAACATTGATTATGGAGCAGATATGACCATCGATCAGATAAGAGGTTGATAAATTCAAAGGTGAGCCATATGAAATCCCCCTAAACGTAAAATTCCCGGATGTCTTGTGAGATTAACGTAGGGAAGTGGCCCTGGGTTACATTGAGAGAGGGGTTAGAGGAAAGAAAGCTAGCTTCTGAGTCTTGGAGAGCAGGCACGTGGTCGTCCCCTGTGCATTTAGTCTTGGCCAATATCCATGGAAGAAAGCAGTTAATGAAAGTTGGGTTGGGTGGTTGAAACCTCATCTCAATCGATAAATGGAAGGCGTGGAGGGTCTGGATCAGTCAACCCATACCCCTGTGGATAGGTTCCCTACGAGAGCCATGCCGATCTGAGCCAATGTCTGACAAAAGATGGCATACGCCATCTGCAAAGAGATCCTGCACATGTAAAACCTTGAATGTAATCGCTCAACGACTCTCTTGCTGTCAGTGGCAGATTTCTCTGAGTATATAGGGATCATTTTGATATTTTCTAATGGTCGATGGTTAAGCTAGGCTCCTGTATTGTAAATTTTTAATAAGGCTTTGATTCTTCTGGTTATGTATTTTTATTTGAGACTTCTTGTTCAGTGACAGTCAGCGTTGATGCTCCTTCTTATTTCCCTATGATGCTGAAAGAGTTCATGATTGACTGATTCACGTGAATTACTGTGACTGTATTATGATGAATGTTTGATTATAATGTTGTTATAATTCCTTTCAGTTTCTTTGAGATTTAAATTCAAGAAGATCTTGTGATTAAGTCTTTTCTTCCTGGGTTGTTGGGAGACCTGATGTCCGTGGCAGACCTTTACATTTTCTCACCAAAGTCTTCCTCCTACTCACCTTTACTGCAACCTACTGACTGAAGTTGAACCAAGAGCTCACTTGCTTGTGCATGCTAGTCCATTTTTCTGAGTTAAGATGATATTTACTCGAGACTGTGCCCATTTGACCTTTTTTACAACCAACCCGTGACATAAAAATCTGATGGGTATCGGGCTTACCTCTGCTGCAATCCAAGGGTGACTTCTGGTGATAACATTTATGGCACCGTTGTCGGGGATGGAACTGAATATTTTCCCTGGGATTGAATGACAAATCTTACTATTTCTGAAGGTGCATCAAAACTGAGTACATCAAAGATTGCAACTGTGCACCTGGTGACTCCATTGAGGCGAATCCACCATCGACTCCACTATTTTAGTTGTGGCTTCTAGAGGCAGACACATGAGGTCTACTCCATCGCCGCCTTTAGCAACACCTGAAGCTGACCCAGAGAAAATTGTCAGAAAGGGAAGGGCCCTCCGAGAAGGTACTTCTACCATTGAACCAGGTATTTTTGATAATTTTCACTGTCCTTCTTTAGAAGCTCCAATTTTTGCTTCTCATTCCCCTGTTATACCTTATATTGGAGTTTCTCGAACTTTAAATTTTGGGAGTGTTCCTATTGATATTTCCCCTCCTAGTCTAGGATTGGAGGGAGAAATACTTGTCACTCCTCTATCCCCTGAAATTGTACCGTGGTTTAGACCCAATGCCTCAGAAGATTTTCCTACCCTAGTCTTTACCACCCCTCCTCCTATTACTGTTGTTGCTACCACAGAGAGGGAAACCTCTTTTCCTTCAAGCCCTTTGTCATTTTCTTTTAATCCTCTATTCCCTTTCCTCCCAGAGGCTTAGTTCCAGTCTCCCCAGTTCGAACCCCTTCTCCTCCTAATTCTCCTGCACCTCATATCACTATGGTAGGTGCTAATCCCCCTGGAAATAGAATGGATACCATAGTAGCTGCAAGATATGCCCCTCTGGTCCTACCTCAGCCCATGAATGTTGTCCCTACTGGAGATTACCTAAAGTACATGCCCAAATTCACCAGGGAGGAAGACATAACTGTTGAAGAGCACCTTGTTTCCTTCTACAATTATGTAGACAATCTGAATATTGAAAATGAAGATGTCTAGATGAGAGTCTTTGTCCAAAGTCTTGATGGTGAGGTTAGGAAATGGTTTAGAGGTTTGACTCCTGGATCCATTGTTGGGATCGAGGCTCTAGATGATGTCTTCCTGAGGTAGTGGGGGGATAAAAAATACTTTATGTATTATATCACAGAGTTTGGGTCCCTGAAGAGGAAAGAGGGGGAATTTGTCTTTGATTTCTCCAAAAGATTCAAAAAAATGTACAATAAAATCCCTATTGAGATAAAACCCACAGAAGCCTCTGCCAAAATCACTTATGCTATTTCTTTTGACCCTGATTTATGCCTCTTCCTCAGAGAAAAGAGAGCTACTTCCTTAGCTAATATGCAAGATGCATCCCTGGAAGTAGAATCCAATGTGTTGGCAGTTGACATGATTAGAAGCAAAGCCAACAAGGGCAAAGGAAGAGGGAGATATGAGGCCTCAACCTATGGTTCTTCTGCATCTCACCCTCAAGTGGACGAATTGACCAAGATGGTAAAGTCCCTGTATGCAGAGATGGAGAAGATGAGGATAGAGGGGAAACAGACATACAAAAATCCCCAAAATGTTGATAATAGAGGCAACTTTAGGAGGCCAAACAACAATGCTCCTCAGATTATGCCAAGGGAACAAAGGGATAGAGATAGAAACGATTAGAAAATACAGGCTCCTTCAAAACAACCTTGTTATTGATGAGAAAGAGGAATAAGAAGAGATATACCCTGAAATTCATTGTATTGGGGAAACCTCCCCATTTCCTCATTTAACTCAATCTGTATACGAATATTTCCTCATGAACAGTCAGATAAATGAGCTAAGTAAAGGGGAAAAGGCCAACAATAGCCCAAGAAAATACAACCTCCGGTCTACGAAGAATCAAGGGAAGTCTGACGTCCCTGATCCAGGTCCTAGAGAAGAGAAGCCTACCAGAGATGCAACGAATCGTAGAAAAGAAAATAAAGCTCAGGATTCCCCACCAATAGCCAAAGATATTGTCCCAGAGGTGAGAGAAGTTCTGAAGCCCCCTTCCTCCTTTAGGTTTGAGCATGAAATCCAAAAGATCAGGATCCCTGTGCCCATTTCAGAGCTAGTGAAGCATGAATATTTCAAAAAATACCTCTCTAAGCTATTGCAGTTTCAACCGTCTTTCCATTCCATAGACTCAGTGAACCTCCAAGACGAAAACAAAACAGTCATCCTAGGCCCTATGGTAGAATATAGAGATGATTCATCCCCACACTTCTACACATCCCTGAACATACATGATAAGGTGCTGCATAATTTCCTGATGGATTCAAGGACCTCTCATAATCTCATGCCCAAAACTATCATGAAAGAATTGGGACTAGAAGTCACAAAGGCTTACCATGACTTGTATTCATTTGACTCTAGAAGAGTGAAATGTCTTGGGGTCATCAAATATCTGGTCGTGACCTTGTTTCAACTGCCCATGAAGAGTGTGGTCATGGAAATTATGTTGGCTGACATCCCTCCCAAGTTTGACATGTTGTTAGTCCCCGAGGTGTAGGACAGTCGGTGACAGAGTGTGTTGTTAAGCCACTCCGTGATGTTAAAGTCACCGGTTCGAAACCTGCGGGGACAAAAAATCAAACCATGTTAAGGGTTGGTGTGGCCCAGGTCAGGTGTGATCCCCGGGTGATTTTGACGGCTTAGATGCCCCTGAGTCGCGGTTTCTCAAGCCACAGGTTAATCGCGTTGCCAACAGGTTCCGCACAAATTAACAAACAAAAAAAGTTTGACATGTTGTTGTCAAGATCTTGGATAAAAAGACTCTGAGGAACATTGCAGATGGACCTCACATATGCTACCATTCCATTGTTCATAGGAGAACATAGAAGGTTGTACAGAGAAGCTCAGTTAGCCTACATTATAAGTGATGAAGCATACCCCACCAATCATCCTATCTTTTCCCTTGATACTGATTTGGGATCCATCTTATTGTAGCTCACCGATGCCCTTGAACCCCCTCATGAGATCATAAAGCCTAGTGCTTCCTAGGAAGGCTCTCCTCCAACTACTTTTGTGTGGAAGATGTTCTTTGATGGAGCCTCTTCTAGAGAAGGCACTGGTGTTGGAGTAGTTTTTGTTTCCCCTACTCAGGAAACCATATCTCTATCATACAAATTAGAATTTGAAGCTACTAATAATGTGACAGAGTATGAAGCTCTCTCTTTTGTTTTGAGGGCTGCAAAGGACATGGGAATTGTATAGATATCTTTGTTTGGGGATGTCGAGATGGTTGTAAATCAGGTCATAATTCTTTATAAAGCCAAGCATCCGAGGCTCAGATCTTATAGGAATGAGGTGTGGGATTTTATTGACAGATGTTTCTCGACGTTCAACATTTCATTTGTTCCCAGAGAAGAGAATGTCATGCCCGACTCTCTGGCTGTCTCAGCAAGCCAGTTCAATATCCCACTACCACCTAAGCTCAGGTATGATGTTGAGGTTATATATAGGCCCTCCATACCTGATAATATCAAGCATTGGAAGGTGTTCAAGGATGATCTTGAAATAAAAATATTCCTCAAGTCAGTTGATGAGTTCTTTGCTTTACACATTGATCAGGATCTTGATTCCTAAGGTGGCCCTCCTCCTGAAATATTATTGAATGAAATTTCTAATCATCATATTGTGTAGTTACTGAGCAATCACATTCCGAAGGGACTAGTCCCTCTGGAAAGGATATTTGATAGTGATTATGTGGTCGTTAAAGCTCAAAGGCCGATTGATGATGCTGACATAGCCGAATGCAACATTGGTATAGAGGAGGATCCCAATTTTTTCAAGCTGTCAAGCAGCTTGTCAAGGGAACAGAGGGTCGATTATACTGAGATATTAAAATAATTTTCTGATGTGTTTGCCTAGACCTATGAAGACCTCAGGACATATGACACCAACGTCATTGAGCATAAGATCCCACTGAAAGAAGAGGCTAATATATTTAGGAAAAAAATGAGACAAATTAATCCTATGTTGATGCCTATCATGGAGAAGTAGGTAAAGAATTTGTTGGATGCCCAGATCATCATGCCTTTGAGATATTCAGAGTGGGTGGCCAACCTGGTCCCAGTGAGAAAGAAGAGTGGGGAAATCAGACTTTGTGTCAATTTCAGGAACCTGAGCAGGAGCTTAAAGAAAGACAATTATACCTTGCCAAAAATGGAACACATATTACAAAGGGTAACTGGATCATCAAGGATGTCCATGATTGATGTCTTTTCAGGATATAATCAGATCTTCGTCCTGCCTGAGGATAGAGAAAAAATAGACTTCACCACTCTGTGGGGAACATTCATGTATGCCAAAATTCCCTTTGGGTTGATGAATGCAAGGGCAACATTCCAACAAGCCATGGGCATAGCCTTCATTGGAGAAAAATACAAGTTTGTGGTCATCTATCTAGAGGACATTACAATTTTCTCCAGATCAGATAGAGAGCATTCTGAGCATTTAAAAAGGGTTTTCCTAAAATGCAAGAAATTTGGTCTCTCCTTAAATCCCAAGAAGTCTTTGTTTTCCATGAAGGAGGGAAAATTATTGGGGAATATAGTGTCTTATGAGGGAGTAAGAATTGATCCCAGTAGGGTGGAAGCAATCCAAACCTTGTCACTCCCGAGATCCAAGAAAGAGGTCCAGTCTTTCTTGGGAAAAGTTAATTTTCTGAGAAGGTTTTTTTTCAATTTTGTCGAATTGGTGAAACATATCATAGCCATTCTCAGGAAGGGAAATGAAGTAAAATGGAATGTTGAGCCCAGAGAATCCTTCAACCAAATAAAAAAATAATTGACTGAAGCACATGTGTTGATCAATCCCAATTACTCCAAATATTTTCTGATTTTTTTCTTTGCTTCATTCGACACGGTGGTCGCTATTTTACTACAAACGAATGTTGAGGGGTTGGAAAAACCTCTTTCCTTTTTCAACAAGGCATTGAGGGACACAGAAGTCAGATATGAAATCATGGAGAAGCAGGCCTATGCCTTGGTGAAAGCCCTTAAGGCTTTTAGATTCTATGTTATGCATTCGAAGATCATTGCATATGTTCCTTCAACTGTTGTGAAGGACATACTCATCCATCCTTACATAGACGGGAGGAGAAGAAAGTGGATTGCGAGAATCCTTGAATTTGACCTGGAAATAAAACCCACCAAGCTAGTTAAAGGCCAAGTTTTAGCCAAGTTGTTGGCCAAATCTAATTGTAAAGCTTTGGAGGTTAACTTCATCAATGCTTTCTTAGAAATTCAGCAGGCTGAGTTATCTCGTATAGACCCACAAGTCATCCCTCCATTGGCAGAGTGCACCTGGTACAAAGATATTATATTTTTTCTGCAGGAGTTGCGGCCTCCATATGGTATGGGAAAAATCAAGGCAAGAGCTCTTAAGCTCAAGGCAATTAAATACTGCCTTGTTGATAAAAAATTGTATTGGAAATACCCCCTGGGGGTACTTCTGAGATGTTTAGACCCACATGAAGCACAAAGGATTATATCGGAATTTCATTACAGTTTTTGTGGGGGACATCACTTCTGGAGAATGACGGCCCATAAAATTCTCAAGGTTGGTTATTTCTGACCTACTATATTCACTGACGTTTGCGCAAAAGTCAGAGCCTATGCTAAATGTCAGAAATTCTCAGGAAAACAACAGCTGAATCCCCTGGCATTGAAATCGCTGGTTTCTTCAGGGCCCTTTCAGCAATGGGGCCTAGAATTCATTGGGGAGATTTATCCTGCATCCAACGGTCAGCATAGATAGATCTTGACTGCCACAGATTACTTCACCAAATGGATAGAAGTTATCCCCACAAGGAGTGCTTCTCATAAGGTGATCATTGGTTTCTTGGAAGATATCATAACAAGGTTTGGTTGTCCAAGCAGGATTTTCATAGATTATGCCGCATATTTCAAATTTGAACCATTGATCCATTTCTGTGAACAATTTGAAATCAAGTTGATTCACTCTACCCCCTACTACCTCTAGGGAAATGGACTAGCATAGTCCTCTAACAAGAGCCTGATCAAAATCATTAAGAGACTATTGGAGGATAACAAAAAAGCATGGGATTTAAATCTCAATTTTTCTCTATGGGCTGATAAAGTGACAACAAAAAGATCTATCAGTGTCTCTCCATTCTAGTTGGTATATGGAACTGAAGCGGTTTTTCCCTCACAGCTGGCCCTGCCCATGGAGAAATTATTTCAAGACTACCAGGGTGAGCCTAATGATATGATCTGAAGGATACAACAACTGGTTGAAGTGCAACAGGAAAGAGAGCAACTCCTAGGTAGAGCAAATAAGCATCAACAGAGAGTCAAACAAGATTTTGACAGGTAGGTGTGAAAAGGAGATTTCCAGCTGGGAGATCTAGTCTTAAAATGGGACGCACCGAAA
Source organism: Picea glauca (assembly GCA_000966675.3). Lineage (NCBI taxonomy): Eukaryota > Viridiplantae > Streptophyta > Pinopsida > Pinales > Pinaceae > Picea > Picea glauca. The sequence continues at coordinate 284,841 of JZKD02S0085558.1, read as the reverse complement.
CAAGACAGAGGCAAGCATACAAAATTTGAGGCCTTGTGGATCAGCCCCTTCAATATTTCTGAAGTATTTCCAAACAATACTTATAGGTTATAGAATCTAGAGGGTGATGAAGTTTTTGGTGGCCCTGTAAATGGGCACTTCCTGAAGAGGTTTTTTGTTAAAAGTCGCAGTCAGCGTCCCACCATTGTAAATAACGTTCATGTTTTATGTTTTCTTTATAATGGAAGACTCCACAACCCAACACTAAGGAAATGAAGTTGTGGAAGGATTTCTTAGTGCCTCGTAGGGAGGCCGCTATCCCCCATGGAGCCTAATGTTATCACATAAACTTGTCAAGGTCTTGTGAGCTATGGTTTCTTCCTAGGTCTGTAATTTTTGCCTATTTTTCATCCTTTTGAAGACCCAATCGTAGGTTTTCCTTTCACTTGTAGTTTTTCTATTGTTTTCCTTCATCTTTTTGATTGACTTGATTTTCCCTATCATCTTGCCTGAGGAGTATCGGCCCCAAGCCTTTCTGTTTTCCCTAAGTCGATATTCTCTCTCTCTCTCTTTGCCTCTGTTGTTGATTCTTTTGTTTTCCCGAGCCCTTAGCCAATCATTAAAGTGATCAACACAGACTGCAGTCGTCAGCACCAAGTGCAACACTTGAATCTTTTAATATGGATTCAAATCAAGCAAGCAAGCAAGATCACCCTTCAATGACAAAGATCCTTCAAGAAGATCAAATCGACGGCCATCGGGTGATCATGATCACAAAGTTGCACAAGGAATAGCGTCAGGCAGAGTCACGATTTTGTGAAGTCATAAAGGTCAAAGGGAAGAGTTACGAGGATTTGATAAACGCGAAATCACAAAATAATATAAGTCGTCCTTCTCAACAGGATGCATGGCACATGATTAAGCATTTCGTGATTTCATGGATCAGAGCAGTCAAGGAGAAAAATCATCAGACCTCACAAAATGAGAAACATGAAATCAACATGAGTTGTTGATCTTGAAGGGGACAAGTGGCAGTGGATTAAACGGTTTCACGGAATTGGGTTTTGGGGGTTTTGAAATGATCCACAAGCAATTGTCGTGAGTCGCAAAATAGTGAAATAATTTGGGTTGTTCAAACTAGTGGAGCATGTGGCACCTAATCGGTGAATTCGCAGTTTCGTGGATTAAGAAATCTAAATTCAATAGTATGGAAGCTCCCGATAGTTGAAGTCCCGAAACGCCTTTGGAGTATAGGTGCTAGTTCGCGACCCGTGTGTTGGTTGTGGAGCCTGATTATCTTCCTGATTTAGAGGTCTTTTACTTTCAACCGTGTTTATGCCCCATGAAGTATTTACATCCCAGAAGTATGTACACTCTTCCACGCGGGGGAGTGCAGA
>JZKD02S0085558.1:255921-280483 GCA_000966675.3 Picea glauca | reverse complement strand
GTTGAGGTACCACTTCATACGATCCACCTTGGAAGATGGACAATTGAAGCTGGAAAAGATACACACTAGCCAGAATCCTACAGACATGTTAACAAAGGGAGTAACCAAGGAGAAAATGAGTTCTTTCTCAGTTTCAATTGGTCTTAAAGAATGAAGATGAAGATGATAAATTTTCTAGGTCCAAGAAGGTTCAGAGTCTAGCATATACAGTAGCGGTGGAGTTGTTGAGATTAGTCTCCAAGTGGGAGATTGTTGGTTGTGGAGCTTGATTATCTTCCTGATTTAGAGGTATTTTACTTTCAGTCGTGTTTATGCCCCATGAAGTATTTACACCCTAGAAGTATGTACACTCTTCCACACGGGGGAGTGCAGAGGGGGGGTACCCCCTTTGCGGGCTCCGGGGGGTTTGGGGGCAAGCAAGCCCCTAGCGAGGGTTCGGGGGTGAAGCCCCCGAAGCAAAAATTGCCTTGTAAAATTATATTGTAATTTCATTGTAAATATGGACCATTCATTATAAGGTCGTAGATCTAACGATAGATATTATGTTAGGGTTTTTTTCCCTATAAGCCAACCCTCTTTTATGAGGGAAATGTATTGCAACTATGTAAGTTGGCGAGTATTGTATTATGAGAGAGGAGACTGTGAGAGAAAGAAGAGAAAGTTACAGTGGGTTTTGTTGTAGGTTGTATCCCTTAATTTTGTTGGATAATAATAAAGAAAGGACCTGACAATTTCTCTGGTGGACGTAGCCCACACTGGGTGAACCACGTAAATCTGTGTCTCTCTTGTATTGTTTATCTTCTCTGTTTTCTTTCCACATTTGTTTTATTTTATTTCTCCACGGTCCTATTTTTCTAACACAATGGTCATGTAAAAAAGGATTTAGGAGAAGCAGTCGGCCCCAGTTGCGTATAGAGGACTAATTCAGGGTCCTGTAAAAGAATCGCAATCATTGATTATGGAGAAGATATGACCATTGTTAGATAAAAGATTTTGCGGTTTCGAGGATCGAGAAATCCGAAGGTGAGCCATATGAAAGCCCCCGAAATGCGAAATGTCAGGATGTATTGTGAGATTAATGTAGGGTTGTGGCTCTAGGTTACATTGAGAGAGGGGCCATAGGAAAGGAAGCTAGCTTCCGAGTCTTGGAGAGAAGGCATGTGGTCGTCCCCTATGCATTTAGTCTTGGCCACTCTCCATGGAAGAAAGTAGTTAATGAAAGATGGGTTGGGTGGTTGAAACCTTGGCTCAATCCATAAATGGAAGGCGTGGAGGGTCTGAGCAGTCAGCCCGTGGTACCCGTGCAGAAAGGTTCCCTGCGAGAGCCATGCCAATCTGAGCCAATGTCTGACAAAAGACTGTGTGCACTGTATTCAAAGAGATCCCGCAGACGTAAATCCTTGAATTTAATCGCTCAACAACTCTCCTGTTGTCAGTGGCGGATTGCTCTGAGTATATAGGGATCATTTTGATATTTTGTAATGGTCGATGGTTAAGCTAGTGTTGGCCCTTGACCAAATTTTGGGAGATCCTTGGTCAAGTTTGACCATTTTGGACTTCGACAGCCTGTTGAAGGCGGAGCGCAAGAAGAAGCGGAGATTGCGGGATCTTGGTCCCTCTTTCGGTCCTTTTTGGGATTTGGGAATATGTAATGGGAATGGGATGTTGGCCCATGAGTTTACCCATGATTAGGCCTATTTTGTATGTATAAATAGAAGGATAGGAAATGTAAGAAGCATTGTGTGCAAGTTGGCTAAGTGCTAAGAGTTGGATCTATGTGATCAAGAATCATAAGGCCGTGTGAATACTGTGAGAACTTGCAGAGCTAAGTGCAAGAGGTTGTGACAGATTGGGAAGGGCTTCGTGCTATAACGCGAGGAGGGAGGATCTAGCGAGGTGCGTAAATCTCTTGTCCTATGTAGAGTAAGGGTTTTAAGGCTTTATGCATGTAACCTATTGAAGAGATAATAAAGAAGAAGAGTTGGTGGATGTAGCCCCAGCGTGGGGGTGAACCATGTAAATAATGTGTTATTTTGCTCTGTGCAATGTCCTGATGTGTTTATGTATTATTGGATAACTTCTTTGAGATGATTAGATAGATCTGTTTATGCTTCATGCTTATGATGAATATGGATGTTAGATATGACATAGGTGAATGTGCTTAATGCTTGAATCTGCTAGATCTGATCCATTTATTTGTGCTAAGTGCTTAATTACATGAGATTAGGGTGAATGTTGCGTTTCTCTGTTTTCTCTGCGAAGTATATATTGGTTATGTATTGATGAATGATTACTGCTAAGTTCTTTGTTAAGTATTATAATCATAGATCTGTGTCCCAGCTAAGGTTGTAGACACCCAAGTCCTGCAACCACCCCTGCCTCTACCTCGGGTGAGACTTCATTTGCTTCGCAGGTGTTGCCGAAAGGGCTGGTAGTTAGGGTTTTGCTGGTGCATTTTTGTAGCGTTGAACCCTGGGTCTGCCCCTGTGCCAACAAATGGTTCTGTTGCCGGGACACTGAAACTGTGATTGTTGGGAACTAAAGTAAAGAAAAGAGAAATTTAGTGCATAGATATATTGCTGAACTGCGCAATATCGGACCTAAAACTATGATTGTTGGGAACTGAAAAAGAATAAGCTATGTGCAAAGATTCATTCTGAAATTTAAAAAAAAATCTCCGTGTGTATATATGTTGCTCCAGTGCGCAGTACTCTACTTAGTTTGTGAATATATGTGCTTGAAAAAGAAGCCAGATCTCAAGAAAATAGGTCAGATCTAAAGAAAAGAGGTAATATCTACAAGCTTTGTGCTCTGATAAAGGTAAGAATAGTGAAAAGTTCTAGATCTGAAAGCTTTGTGCTCTGTAGAAGTGAGACAAGTGGAAAATTTTTGTTTCTAGAGTATGGATCTAGGTATGTTTGATAGAGTATGTCCTAGCTTGAAAAATAGGGTATTGGTAGATGAAAGAAGATTTGATATGAGTAGATATGATAAGAATAGTGGAAGATATGTTATACCTATGCATAGAAATAATGTTTGGACTAACAAATGGATGCAGGAGCTTAGAAAGAATTCTTTGCAGGTTAGCTACCAATATCCTAGTGCGTAGTATAGGAAAGGTTGTGGATCATTTAAACGAAAGAGAGGATTAACCCTTTGTTACAGTTACAGACAACCAGGACATCTTGCTAAGAAATGCCCTGGAAGAAGACCTAGTTGTCTTTGTTGTAAAGCTATGGACCATGAAGTATTGGATTGTCCTAGAATGATTGCTAAGCTTGAAGCAATGAATATGAACCAAGAGAACCCTAAGGCAGATCCATAAATTATGATAAAACCCCAAAAAGAATCAAAGAAAGTATTGCTACATATGAAAGAAAACCTGAATGATCATCGACATATCAACTTATCAGAGGTCTTTAAAGAAAAAGAATACCTTGAAGCAATAATAAGAGATTTCAACATTGATTGTGTTCTAGATGGGGAAACATAGGCGAATATTATGACATAAAGAACTTGGGGAAATTTTAGGGAAGCCTGTTATGACACCTTCATTGGGAGGAATAGGTTTATTTAAGGGAAAACTGATAAACCTATGTGGAAAGCTCACCCAGATCCCTATGAATGCTAATGGAACTTCAATGGAAGAAGATTTTGAGATTATTAAGCTTATTGAGGACAACACACCATTTACTATGTTTCTTGGAAAACCTTGGATTGAAAAAGATCAGGCCAGAAGGAAAGAAGAGAAAGAAGTTTTAGAGCAAAAGAAGCAAGAGTTAAAATATTTTATAACTAGAAGGATCGCACAATGATTGAAGATCAGAGGAATAGATCGGATCCATCTAACAACAACGACATAGATGTCGAAGTTTCAAGAACACAAGAGGACCCACATAAGACTGAAATATCTATCCCAAATAACGAAAGAATGTTACCCTTGAAAGAATCTCAATAGCACGAAGTAACTGTGTCAAAAGAAGATAAGAATCAGAATAGAAAAAGGCATATTGAGACGAAGCTCACTGGGAAGAAGGCTAGGAATCTAAGAAAGAAGAAATCTAAGATTGACAATTTACAGAAGGTTCCAAAGGTAACTTTGCAGAATGAAAAGTTGAAAAATTGGATCTTTGCCGGAATAGCAGAACAGTGACACATTGCACTTTGCCCTGGAAAAGCAATATAGCCGTTGAGGGATATTATAACCATTTGGCTGACTCTCCGAATGGGTAGAAATAAATTTAATGGACAGACAACTCGCCACCAAACCATTGGGACCGTGCCATAACAGACAGAATTGAGTTAATAAAGGCTTCATACCTGTTGCAAGTGACCCATTGTCGAGTTACCTATTTATCCCGTCGCGCCATGCACTGAGAACACTTTTCCTAAATGTGGATTTGAGCTCGTAGACTTGTTGATTATATACAGTGAATATTTTTCTATTTCCTTCTATCTCATTACAGTGTCTAAGTTACCCTCTGAACCCGAGATTTCCAACCCCAAGTGTGTATGTCAAACAAGTTGAGCATCGTAGAGAGAATTTTTGATGAATTTCTAATCGAACTAATGACTGAAAGAGTCATGTCGATGTCCACAGGTGTACAAGCATCATCGACGATAGGACCACAAGCTTCTCTGTGGACTACTCGTAGATCTGGACCATCCCGACCATCCGATGAAAAGAGAAGAAAACACATGGATGACTTAGTGAATGCCAAATTGATCTCGACTATACTACCCACCTATATTCCACCTTTGAGCGGCGTGATAAATCAAGACAACATGCCCAAATATTTTGAGTACACCTTGGTCACTGCGTATCTCCCGAAAGGGATCTGCGTAGTTCGAGAAGACCAAGATAAGATTGCAGCATTGAAGTTCAGTGACTTCAACCTTGGAGATCAAAAGGTTTATGGTATGATCACCCCACATAAGTACCTGACTAGGACTAAAGGGAAAAACTTGAAGATCGTCCCTCAATAATGGACTATGGACCTCGCGCAGTCCACCCTACTCAACGTCAAGAAGATTCCCCACTTCGGACGACACCAGGAAGTGAATGCATGCATCAAGCTGCTGCTGTCTTGTAATATTGTTACCATGGAAACTATTTGTAGTTAAACCACCATATAATAGTTGATCCGATGTTGATCCATAGGGTCATAGGCCTGAGTATGCAAGGACTTGACCCGCAAGACTTTTATCCAGGAAAAGTCATTTATCGCGCTCTAGCTCATAAGATAAAGGACACTTACGACGATGTCGGGAAAGGAACGCGATGTTAGAAAAATAGGACCGTGGAGCAATAAAATAAAACAAATGTGGAAATAAAACACAAAATATACACAATACAAGAGAGACACAAATTTACGTGGTTCACCCAGTGTGGGCTATGTCCACTAGAGAAATTGCCAGGTCCTTCCTTTATTATTATCCAGCAAATGAAGGGATACAACCTACAAGAAAACCCGCTATAACTTCCTCTTCTTTCTCTCACAGTACCCTCTCTCAGAATACAATATTCGCCATCAATCATATCCGCAATACATTTCCCTCATAAAAGAGGGTTGCCTTCTAGGGAAAAAACCCAAACATAATCTCTACCGTTAGATCTACGACCTTATAATAAACGATCCAAATTTACAATAAAATTACAATATACATTTACAAGGCAATTTTCCTTCGGGGGCTTCACCCTCGAACCCTCGTTGGGGGCCTGCTTGCCCCCAGACCCCCCATCCAGGGGGATAACCCCCTCGGACCCCGTAGAGGGGGTATCCCCCCTCTGCACTCCCCCATGTGTAAGAGTGTACATACTTCTAGGGTGTAAATACTTCATGGGGTATAAACACGGCTGAAAGCAAGGACCTCTTAATCAGGAAGATAATCAGGCTCCACAACCAACACGCGAGGCTATAAGGTAGATTCTATCCATAGTTGCGCAGTGTGCCTCGCCTGTCATATGATAGCAAGGAAGTTAGTAAGAAAAAATCGACCGACCCAAGTCACCGGCTTTGTAGTCGACCTCGTAGGGAAGTGCACGGAGGGTCTTCAAATGAACTGGGAGAAGTACCTAGTGAACCAGTTAGAACTTGACTGTAGAGAGGCTCAGGATCAAGGGTACTCATTTCATTTCAGCTGGCTATTGATCCTGATTTCTTTTATCACCTGGAAGATGATGGAAGGTGTGACCTTCCCTGACATTGATCCTTTTGAACCGTTGGCTGCAAAGTTCAGTACACTGTGGTACTCGAACGATATGAATAAACAGTTCCATTCCAATGTTGTTTTGCATACCTATTACAACCAGATGAAGACAACCATACAGTCTGATCCTCGCATGACCCCAAATTCTCTACACCGGTTCTGGCCATTGATGAAGTTTAGCGTGGACTGACATTTCATTTACATCACATCACGTGTTGACGAACACAAGAAACAAATTTAGTCCTACTACAAGGTGACGGAGGAGGACTTGGAGGAGATCACTAAGGACTGGTCAGCGAACCTCCTTATTCCAGAAGACACCACAGAGATATATGACATAGACATCCCAGACATAGCACATGATACACCTATACCTAACAAGAAAAATAAGACCAGAGAAGTCCAAGAGATAGACAACGCTTCCATAAATACCGCTTCCATATCACCGGAGCAAGGAGGTGATGGCGAAGATTTGAACGATAAAAAATTTGAACAGAAGCAAGGAGACGAAGTTGATCCTTTAAAGAAGAGGAAGGGTTCACCTCCGAGACCTTCCTCCTGGAATAAATCAAAAGCCTCCATGACCAATATGTAGACCATCCTCACCTTCTATGACTTTGACTTCCTCATAACAACCTTGCAAGATGCTTCGCTAGAAATACTAGAGAAACAAGAAGCAAAGAAAGAGGAGATGTGTGATCACATCGATACTGAACTCCAAGGGGTATAGCAGGCTCTACAGTCCATCCATGCAGTCTCCACTATGCCAGGAGAACTAGACTTGGGAGATGAGCCAGCTCAACACCACCACCTAGTTGATACAGTGGAAGCACATCTTTGATGAGTGCAAGAAGAAACCAAGCAAGCCACCAAGGATTTGGTAGAAGTACATGGAGTAATTGTAGAGCAATGCAGTGCTGTGGAAAGGAAAAGATTGATCTCCAAGCGAAGTTTGATGAAGAAAAATATCAACTACAGCAAGAAAAGAAACATTTGCTCGTGGAGCAACTCAAGGTAAAGGAAGTAGTCAACATATAAATTCTCTCTATGAAATTCAAAGAAGTAAAGACGGAATATCAAGTTACACAACAAGTAGCGCAACCTGAATAATTCATCCAACAGCTACAACAATGCATCACAGACCTAGAACTACGCGTAGTACCCAAGACCCCACAAGATGTAAGGGACCAAAGAGAAGAAACTGCCAGGAGTGCAGTTGAAAGGCTAAAATATTTTACTGTAGAATTTAAGAAGCTCACTGATCGCAGTGCCTTGACATATGAGTGACTCGATGAGAGTCTAGAATTAAGAGCATTGGAGTCGCAGCTCCAGGAGGCGAAGTATCAAGCCGAAAATATATAGGTGTAGATGAATCCCCTATCATTTTTGGAAAGAATGAAGAGATCTCAAGAGAAACAGACCACCCAATAGAAGATTCATGCTATCTAGAGAAAATTTATGGAGGTAACTCTGAAACTCCAACCCATACAAGAAAAGGCTTTCCAATTGTTTACAGAAGTTGAAGGCCAAGGATCAGAGCTATAACAGGTTGTTAATGTAGTTGAACAATGCTTGGAAGGACCAGTAAATGATGTAGTCATCCAAGATTTTTCCGATCAAGATGCCTTGGTGAAGCAGCAGGTCGAAGTAGCTCGAGGCGTTTGAGGAAAAATTACCCAAAGTAGAGTGACTCGGGATGAGTCACAGGTGAGTGTTGGGGGTTGTTGGCCCTTAACCAAGTTTTGGGATATCCTTGGTCAAGTTTGACCATTTTGGACTTCTATATCCTATTGAAGGTAGAGCTCAAGATGAAGTGGAGATCGTGGGATCTCGGCCCCTCTTTGGGTCCTTTTTTGGATTTGGGAATATGTAATGGGAATGGGATGTTGTCCCATGGGTTTACCCATGATTAGGACTATTTTGTATGTATAAATAGAAGGCTAGGAAATGTAAGAAGTAGTGTGTGCAAGTTGGCTAAGTGCTAAGAGTTGGATCTGTGTGATCAAGAATCATAAGGCTTTGTGCATACTGTGAGAACTTGCAGAGCTAAGTGCAAGAGGTTGTGACAGGATGTGAAGGGCTTCGTGCTGTAACACAAGGAGGGAGGATCTGGCAAGGTGGGTAGATCTCATGTCCTATGCGGGGTAAGGGTTTCGAGGCTTTTTTCATGTAACCTATTGAAGAGCTAATAAATAAGAAGAGTTGGTGGATGTATCCCTAGGGTGGGGGTAAACCACGTAAATACTTTGTTATTTTGCGCTGTGAAATGTCCTAATGTGTTTATGTATTATTGGCTAACTGCTTTGAGATGATTAGATAGATTTGTTTATGCTTCGTGCTTATGATGAATCTGGATGTTAGATCTGACATAGGTGAATGTGCTTAGTTCTTGAATCTGCTAGATCTGATCCATTTATTTGTGCTAAGTTCTTAATTACATGAGATCAGGGTGAATGTTACAATGCTTTGTTTTCTATGTGAAGTAGATATTGGTTATGTATTGATGAATGATTACTGTTAAGTGCTTTGTTAAGTATTAGAATCACGGATCTGTGTCCCAGATAAGGTTGCAGACACCTGAGTCCTACAACCACCCCTAGCTCTATCTCGTGTGAGACTTCATCTGCTTCATGGGTGTTTCTGAAAGGGTCGGTAGTTAGGGTTTTGTTGGTGCTCTGTTGTAGCATTGAACCCTGGTTCTGCCCCTGTGCCAATAGCTAGGCTCATATGTTGTAAATTTTTAATGAAGCTCCGATTCTTCTGGTTATGTATCTGTATTTGAGACTTCTTGTTCAATGACAGTCAACTTTCTTGCTCCCTATTATTTCCCTCTAATGCTGAAAGAGTTCATGATTGACTGATTCACATGAATTATTGTGACTGTATTATGATGAATGTTTGATTATAATGTTTTTATAATTCCTTTCAGTTTCTTTGAGATTTAAATTTAAGAAGATCTTGTGATTAAGTCTTTTCTTCCTGGACTACTGGGAGACCTGATGTTCATGGCAGACCTTTACATTTTTCTCACCAAATTCTTCCTCCTACTCACCTTTACTACAACCTATTGAATGAAGTTGAACCAAGACATCACCTTCTTGTGCATGCTAGTCCAGTTTTCCGAGTTAAGACGATATTTACTCGAGAGTATGCCCATTTGACCCTTTTTACAACCAACCTGTGACATAAAACTCTGATGGGTATCGAGCTTACCTCTACCGCAATATAGTGGTGACTTATGGTGCTAACACAATGGTTGACAAGCACATGGGTTCTTTTGGGTGCATCGGGTCCACAAAGGGGCACAAATATTTGTTTGGGAATGTTGGTCTAAAAGGGGACGTGAGACACCCAAAGGATGCAATGATTTGTGAAGGTGACATTTGCAATCTATATAAAAGAAAAAAGGGTGCACAACCAAGAAGACACAACAAGGAGAGCAAGATAAAATCTAAGGTTCTGAGCCATATTCACAAAAGGAAGGGTGAGCACCCTCAAGGGGCAAAGTCTCACCACTTTGGACGACTTGTGATGCCTTGGGGTGATTTTATGGGTATATTTGGGGAGACATTACTTTAGGTTGAGTTTAACAGCAGGAAGGGTGACTTGGAGTTTGGAGAAGTCTCATCACAGGCTTGTGTGAGGCATGTTATGAGATATAACTGTAGGTCCATGTCAAGTCTTGTGATAGAGAAGATATGGTGAGTTTATGGTGGATGCACATTTGGGGTGCTCTACAGGAGTTGTGAAATTTGTTGCGACAGATAAGTCTTGGTGTGACCAATCTATGTGTTAGTCTCTAATTTAGTCTTGTTTTAGTGAAAAACCCTTATCCTAAACCCTTCTTACCTACACTTCATTTTCTGCTTCCAGTTGATTTCGATCTTTGTTTTTAGTGTCTTATCGTTTGCATTTCATTTTTTGAATAATTTATTTAAGTTTGAAATTGAAAGACATTGTTTTAAATGAGGTGTCACCTTGTATGCCTCTTTGAACTTCACAAATTCAAATTTTGCTAAGTCATTAATAGCGCTACAAGAATAAGGCTATTCCCGTAGCACCAAGATAATCATGACTTGATATGCACCTGTCATCCAGATTTCGTTATGATGACACGAATCGTGGTTTGAGAGTTCGCATGTGTCCCACAATAGCTTGGAATCATTTACTGATTCAAACCGTTTCATAATCGGATTTCTTTGTACCCACAAATGACTCTTTTTAAATCGCCCAATTCTCAACGATCATTATATTAAACCTGCCATTCTATGTTTGATTTTGATGAATTTAGGCACATGTATTTTCTCAAAGGAACGTTATACACTAACAGATTGCAGGTGGAAAATTTGGAACCCGAGGGTGCTAGTTACAACATTGTGTTTTGATGGCGCCAAAGAGGAGTGGATAGGTAGTCAGAATAAAACCCGAGGGTGTTGAACTTCTCGAAGCTTATCCTCAGATGGCTCAAAGTTTCAGAGATGTCGGGTGGTTTGAATTCCTTACCACTTTTCAAGGCTACAATGAGCAGGCCTCCATGAAGTTCACACTGAACTTTGATGGTCACGAGGTGGAGATCGGTAAGATGTTGATGCTAGTGACAGAGTAGACAATTTCTAAAGCTTGCAGATTGGTGGTTGGAGGAGAAAGATGGTAGAAGAAAGAGCATGTAATTACAGAGTTTGTAAACCAATTCCTGCTTCCATATAAGAAAAATCCGAATTGGAAAAGGGGAGTACCTCACAGCTGGATTAGACCTGAATGGAACACTGCTCTGATCGTTATCCACAGGTATATCACCTTTGAAGGTAGATTTTCACTAGTCTATATCTACCACATTAGGATATTAATGCATTTAAATGGCGATTACCCCTTAAATCTGCCTTATTTTATACTCAAAAGCTTGACAAAGATGTCAAAGAGAGTTCAATCACTTTCCACAAATGATAAGAGAAGTCTGTTTTATCAAGTCCTAATTAAGACTTTAGTTATGTCTACTTTGAGAGAATTACAGAATCCCTGGAGCTGGCTCATGCAATCTTTAAACCCTAACACATAGTCCAACAAACAGAAGAAAGGCAAAGGGAAAAAGACTGTTACATAGAGCCAAAATATTTCAATTGATGAAACCCCTGTTAAAGAAGAAATGATTGACATTAGGGTGACAAGGAATAGCAGAAGTAAAAGACCTAATTTGGATCCAAAAATCAAAACGTTTTCTGAAGAAGATGTTAAAGGGGAAGATGATTCAGATAAATATTTTAATACTAAAACTACAGTCAAGCATGAATCACAATCAACCAGTAAAAGGGGTGCTGCAGTCAAAAGGAAAAAGGTTAAAGGTGTGTCTGCATCTCAAAAACCTAGAAGGAATTCTACTAGGGTTACCAAGAAGTACAGACTGAAGTCAAAGGCCATGTTTAATCCATCAATCAAAGAAGAAAACGTCATAGTTATAGAAGATGACTCTAAAAATGCTGAAGCAGGCACTGGGAAAAGGGAAAAAATAACTTCATTGCTTAAGAAACCAGTAAACAAAGGTAAACAAATGTTTTCATCATCTACAAGACCTGTAACGAGAGCTACAACCAGATTAACAAAAGCTAAAGAAATGGCTAAAGGTATCAGTGAAATCCCTGAGAACAAACAAGATTACCTTGTAGACTCAGATCACATATCAGATGTGCCTGAAGCTATAGATTCAACAAGTTTCAATGAAGAACATAGCTCGGGATTAGTCTCTAAGTACCAAGTTAAAGAAAAAGAACCAAAAGTTGCCTTAAACCTGAATGAGCCTGCAGCTTTTGAAGAATTCTCAGGATTCATGTTTAAAATTAGAACTGATAAAGAAAGGATCAAGGAATTCCAGAAAACAGTGAGACAGTTAAAGAAAGAAAAGGCACAAATAGAACAATTGAATGCTCGTCAGCAAGAAAGGATTCAAGGTTTTAAAAAGAAGGAAAAAGAGAAAAGGGCATTGCTCAAAGAACTCAGAGAAATAAACTTCAGACTTTATTGGCACAATGTCGTGCTTACCACAAAGCTCAAACAGAAAAATGCTAAAGCTAGTGCTGTGATTATATCCTAAAGGTTCCATGATTTTAATGTTTTCCAAGAAAAATGGCAGTGTCTATTCATTTCTGGTCAGTGAGATGTTAAGACCTCGAACTGTTTGACTAAATCATACTAATTCCTTTTTGGTAGAATCAAATGTAATGCTGACAAGATCATACAATATCAAGTTGTTGAGCTGTGATCTATTTTTGGATTGTAGAAGCTCTTTTTGAGTGAACTACCTTAGTGATAGATACTATTCGAATCTAGTCATTAAAGCTACACTAGATGATAGGATCTGGAGGTTTTATGGATAGTTTAAATAGACATAGGAAAGACTATGTTTAGGTCGAAAAATTGGAGATCCAGGGGACCTTTTTGTGAAACTCCTTGTAAAGGCATTTATGTTCAATTTGACACTTAATAGCAAAGGCATATGGATGGTTAGACCCTCTTTTCTACTCTTTTATTTCTTTCTTCATGCTTGAATTCATTATTCAGATTGCAATGTTTTTTTGTTCTTGATTGTTAATTAATATAGTGAAAATTTTATTGTGGAAATTATTTTTCAAGTTTTGATATCAAGCTAATAGTCTTGTTTCTTTATGACATTCTGAGACAAGAATTTATGTGAAGTTGACAAATTGAAGGCTTCATATTCCCTTTTTATTAATTGGTTTAATCCATCTATGTGTCTACCTTTTATTCAGTCAATGGGATATGCTATGTTCTAATCTTGATTTTCATGTTATGTTATAACCTTGAGCCATTTTTCAACCACCTTGCTCAAAAAACCAAATTATAAAAACCTTATAAACACTTTGCAATAAACCGTTGATGCCCTAGCTTGCCCTCTCATAGTCAAGTGCAACTTTAGGGACTAACATTTTTGGCGCCATTGCCAAGGACGAAGAAACGAAGAGATCTTCCCTAGGGAAACGACAAGTTTACATTCAGATATTGGTGGTGAACAAGAATTTGGACATTATTTAAGACTATGATTATTCACCCGATGAATCCTATGTGGTAATTCTGGATCCTAAAAGAGAAGGTAAAGGACCTAAAACTTCTCTAAATTCTTCATCATTTAATAAGAGATGAGTAACCAGGAAAAATCCAGATCCTAAGCTTGTTGCAGCAGTTCCAGATTCTAAAAAGTTACTAAGAAAACCTAAAGTTCTTTCTGGACAGTTTGCACTCTTAAAGGGAAAATTATCTTCAGAAATTTCTCAAGGACAATCCTCTGAAATCACCAAAACCAAATTAGATGAAGATGTGAATCCTGAAAGTGAAATTAAACCTATTATTGAGCCTAATGCAGTTTCATTCCCTTCAACTATTTCAAAATTAAATCTAGAACTGTGGAAGTTACTTACTGAACTCATGAAACAGGAGTATCCAAACATCTTGCCTGTGACTGAAACTTCAAGAGGTCACAACACAGATATAAAGAGCGAACTAGAGACACCTTCATCATCTCTTGGATCTCTCTCATCTGAGGATTTTAGATCACATTATTTTTCTTTTGAGAATCCTCTATTTCTCACCCCATTAGCTGATCATAGTCTAGAAGAGAAATCCTTATTTTCTAAGATAAAGACTCAGTGACACTACATATAAGTTGTAATACACAAGGGATGCTTTCTCCTTCAACATCACCAATCTTAGTCACTCCCAGAGCTCCAGTAATAGCTAATATGGTTGCAGACAGAATGGACGAAATAGTTGCAGCAAGGTATGCTCCTTTGGTTCTTCCACAAGTCATGTATGCCTTTCCACCAAATGATTATATGAGATACTTGCCCAGATTCAATGGAGATGGATCTGTTACTGTTGAAGAGCATTTGAGTTCATTTTATAGTTTTGCAGATAATTTCAATGTAGAGCATGTTGATGTGTGGATGAGATTATTCATACAGATTCTAAATGGGGAAGCAAGAAAGTGGTTCAGGAGTTTGCCTCCTAATTCAATAGCTAATATCGTAGCCTTAGATGATGCCTTTCTTAAACACTGGGTAGACAAGAATTACTTTTTATACTATATCACCAAATTTGGTGCTTTAAGGAGGAAACGAGGTGAATCAATATGTGATTTTACCAAAATGTTCAACCAGATGTATGGTAAAATTCTAGAGGAGATAAAACCTTCAGAGACATCAGCTAAAATCACCTTTTCCAATGCATTCGATGATGAATTTTACTTGTTTCTTAGGGAAAGGATAAACGATACCCTCGGCCTGATGCAAGATGCTGCTATTGAGGTAGAATCAAACATATTAGAAGCAGACAAATTGAAGTCCAGAAGTGATAGAGACAGGAAAAAGCAAAAGGAAGAGTTGCCTTCATCTTCTAATTCAACATCTGATTCTAAAATGGATGAAATGTATAAGATGCTGAAAACTCTGACATCTGAAATGGCAAGGTTGAAGATAGAACAAAAACAACCCAGTAGACCTGCACATGAGGGTGGTTACATAAATCCAAATCATTTCAGGAGGCCAAACAATGTACCTCAAATCTTACCAAGAGAAAGAAAAAACCAAGATGACCAAAAGGTTTTGCCTCCTTTTCAGAATAATGCAGTAGATGAGGAGGAGGAGGAGGAGGATAGAGAAGAAGACCCCGCAGTTCATTTGAATGATTCTGAATCATCTCCTCTACATGTGACACAGCAGGATTATGAAGATGCTTTGATTGAAAACTAGTTTGAGGAAGGGGATGAAGATGAGATCGTCCAACATGAACCTAAAATGAAAAAATACAATCTGAGGTTTGGTTCGAATGCACCTAAATTAGATACACCTGTTTCCACAAAGAAGTCCAGTACTTCAGGTAAGGAAGGAATCATCAAAGGTGTTCCCAAGATCCAAGTTGATCAACCATTGAAACAACCTACCAAGGATAGTACTGTTGACATAAAGGAACCAGACGGAAATGTTTTTGCTTTCAGTTTAGAACACAAAATCAACAAAATCAAGATTTCAGTGCCATTATTAGAACTCATGAAAACAAAACCCTTCAGAAAGACTGTCCTCAAGGCTCTACAGGCTCCAGCTCATGTCACCTTTTCAGATACAATCAATCTAGAGGATGAAAACCCTGCTATAACTATTGGACCTCACATTGAAGATAGAATTGATGCCTCTCCACCTTTCTACATTTCATTAAATATCCATGACAAGATATTTCACAACTGCTTAATGGATTATGGTGCCTCACATAATGTAATGCCTAAGGTGGTGATGGAAGAATTAGGGTTGGACATTACTAGACCATATCATGATCTATATTATTTTGACTCCAAGAAAGTCAAATGCCTTGAAGTTATGAAAGATGTGGTTGTTACTCTTTCCCAATTACCTATGAAAAGTGTGGTATTAGATGTTATCGTGGCTGACATACCACCAAAATTTGGAATGCTTCTTTCAAGATCTTGGGCTAAGAAGGTAGGTGGTACTCTACAGATGGACCTTAGCTATGCAACCATACCTGTTTTTGGTGGGGAACAATGGAGATTATACAAAGAAGTTAGATTGGCTTATTTGGTAAGTGATCACAATAATCCCACTAATCATCCTATATATGTTGTAGAAGATGATCTTGGTTCTTATATTTTTCATATGAGTGAAGAGATGGCAGAAGTATCAGTCAGAAAGACAACAACTGTAGTAGGAGACAATAAAGACAATTTTGTTTGGAAAATGTATTTTGACGGAGCATGTTCTAAAGAAGGTTTTGGAGCTGGTATTGTCTTCATTTCCCCTACCAAGGAGGTTATCCCTATGTCATATAAACTTGAATTTGACACCACTAATAACATCAATGAGTATGAAGCTTTGTTGTTAGGTTTGAAAGCTGCTAGAGATATGGGTGTATATAAGCTATCTGTTTTTGGAGACTCAGAACTTATTATTCACTAGATCAAGAATATATATCAAACCAAACAGAAAAGGTTAAAACAATACAGAAATGAGGTGTGGGATTATGTGGACAATTTATTTTTGGCATTCAATATTACTTTTGTGCACAGAAATTTGAATCAACATGCCGACTCTTTGGCATTTGCAACTAGCAATTTTAAAACTCCAATGTTTCCTAATCTGAAGTTTGAAGTTGAAGTCAGAAACAAACCTTCGATACCGAATAATATAAAACATTGGCAAGTTTTTAAAGATGATGTGGAAATTCAAAGATTTTTGAAAACTATTGAAGAGTTTTCTAACATTTCAATAGATCAAGATGACGAAGATGGTGAAGCAGAAATACATGTTGCAGAAGTCCTTCAAGATACAATTGTTGGCCACAAAAACATTGAACTGAAGACAAACCATCTTCCCAAAGGTTTCGTTCCACTAGAAAGGTTGTTCAAATCATAATGATGTTTCTAGGAAGGTTGTTATCCAAACAGAAGAAACACATGTAGTAGACTGTGAAATTAGTTTGGATGCAAACCCCAGGTTGGTCAAAATATCTAGGAAACTATCACAAAAATAGAAAGAAGCATATGTTGAATTAATGAAACAATATTCAGATATATTTGTATGGTCTTATGAAGATCTGAAGGTGTTTGATACAGAGATTATTCAACACAAAATTCCTCTAAAACCTGGATCAAAACCTATTAAGCAAAAGTTCAGGCAATTTAATCCTTTACTGTTACCTATAATAGAAAAAGAGCTGAAAAGGTTGTTGGAAGAAAAAATCATAGTGCCAATGAGATACTCAAAATGGGTAGCCAACCTTTTACCTGTCAGGAAGAAGAATGGAGAGATAAGGCTCTGTGTAGACTTCAAGAATCTAAATAGGTGCTCTCTGAAAGACAATTATCCATTGCCAAAAATGGATTATATCTTACAAAGAGTTGTCGGCACAAAGAGAATCTCTATGCTTGATGGATATTCAAGGTACAATAAAATATCAGTAATGGAAGAGGAAAAAAAGAAAACAACTTTTACCACTCCTTGGGGCACTTTTATGTATGAAAAGATGCCTTTCAGATTGATGAACGCAGGAGCCACATTTCAAAGGGCTATGGACATCACTTTGATTAGGGAGAAATAAAGGTTTGTGTTTATTTACGGTGATGACATCACTATATTTTCGGCATCTGACAAAGAACATTTACAACACTTGAAGCAGACCTTTGAGAAGTGCAGGAGGTACGGTATATCACTTAATCCCAAAAAATCACATTTTCCATGGAGGAAGGAAAGCTTCTAGGACACATCGTTTCACCTGAAGGTATTAAAATAGATCCTGAAAGAGTAAAGGCTATTCAACAAATAGACATTCCGAGAAATAAAAAGTCTATTCAGTCCTTCATTGGTAAAATTTTTTTTTTAAGGAGGTTTATACCTAACTTTGCAGAGATTGTCAAGTACATTACTGACATGTTGAAAAAGGGTACAAAAATTAAGTGGATATGAGAAGCGAGAGAATCCTTTGAAAGGATAAAATAGGCTATCGTCCATGCACCTATTCTAATTAGCCCATATTACTCCAAAGAATTCATGATTTTTTCATTTGCATCAGAAAATACCATAGTTGTTGTTTTTCTGCAAAGAAATGAGCAAGGATACGAGCAACCCATCTCCTTCTTTAGAAAAACCCTCAGAGACTCTGAATTGAAGTATGATATAATAGAAAAATAGGCACATGCCTTGGTAAAGGCTTTGAAATCCTTCAGAGTATATGTTCTTCAGTCTAAAATTACAGCTTATGTCCTAAGCAGTGCAGTCAAAGAAATATTGGTTCAGCCTAATTGTGAAGGAAAGCGATGGAAATGGATAACAAAAATCCTAGAATATGATATCACCATAAATCCTACTCAACTGATAAAAGGACAAGGCCTCGCCAAATTAATGACAGAATTTAATTGCAAAGCAATTGGGTTGTACCATCTTTCAGACATGACACAGGATTCTTCTGTCCAGATTGAAGAAACAAATTCACAGTTAAACAACATGTATGTTTCTTCAACATGGTACAAAGATATCGTATTATTTTTGCTGAACTTTCAATCTCCCCCAGAGCTGGATAAATCAAAATTCAGATCATTAAATTTAAGAGTTGTAAAGTACTGCATTGTTGATCAGACCCTGTTTTGGAAGGACCCCAACGGTTTTCTGTTGAGCTATGTGGATGAAAAAGAAGCTAAACACATCTGTCATGATCTGCATCATGGTTTCTATGGAGGCTATCATCATTGGAAGATTACTGCCTTCAAGATTCTTAGACCAGGCTATTACTAGCCAGTTCTATTCTCAGATATTTTTGCTCAAGTCGGGGCATGTGAACCTTGTCAAAAATTTGCTGGAAAGTAGAAACTTATATCTTTGCCTCTTAAACCAATCATCGCCCATGGACCATTTCAACAGTGGGGATTGGATTTCATCGGAGAGATTAATCTTTCATCCTTAGGACAACATAGATGGATTATTACAGCCACATATTATTTTACGAAGTGGATTGAAGCAATTTCGACTTGGAATACAACAGACAAGGTAATCATGGAATTTCTAGAAGGATATATTTTTTCCAGGTTTGGTTGTCCTAAAAAAATGGTCACTGATAATGCACATGATTTTAAATCAAATTCCATGATTGAATTCTACAATAAGTATAGTATAAAATTGGTTCATTCTACTCCCTACTACACCCAAGGGAACGGATTGGCATAATATTCCAATAAAACTCTGATAAGAATTATCAAAAAACTACTGACAGAAATAAAAAATCATAGGATTCCAAATTAAAGTTTTCCTTTTGGGTTGATCGTATCAGGAACAAGAATTCTATTGGGACATCTCTTTTCCAGATGGTATATGGGACAGAAGCAATTCTTCCAACTCAATTGGGCTTGCCAGTCTTAAAGTTTCTACAAGAAGAGCTAGAAGAACCCAATGATGTCCAAAGAAGAATTTTTAAGATGATTGAAGTTCAGCAGGTCAGAGAATAGGTGAATCAGAAAGTTGTTGCTCACCAGAGTAAAATCAAAGCTACATTCGATAAGGGAACTAAGAAAGATGTTTTCAATGAGGGGGATTTGGTGTTAAGATGGGATGCCAGGAGAGAGGATAAAGGAAAACATGGAAAGTTTGATAACCTATGGTATGGTCCTTTCAGAATAACCAAGGTAATGAACAATAACACTTTTCTCCTACATAATTTAGACAACACTGAAACTTTTGGAGGCCCAGTGAATGGGAGGTTCTTGAAGAACTATTTTTTCTAAGGACTCATCAAGTTTTTATTTAGTACAATAGGTTTTCCTTTCAATAAAGACTCCATATACCCAATGGACTTGTTTTTATAGTTATGCTGAGAATAAAAGATTGACATATGTAGGGAGATCAGTGAATCAGAGATAAAGGAAAAGGAATTGGTTTGCAGTTCTTGGAGTTTATTATCAAAACGCCATCCCCAGAAGGAGCCAGTGTTAGTCTCTAATTTTGTCTTGTTTTACTGAAAAACCCTTATCCTAAACCCTTCTTACCTACACTTCATTTTTTGCTTCCAGTTGATTTCAATCTTTGTTTTTAGTGTCTTATGGTTTTCATTTCAGTTTTTCAATATTTATTTAAGTTTGAAATTGAAAGACATGGTTTTAAATGAGGTGTCACCTTATATGCCTGTTTGAACTTCACAAATTCAAATTTTGCTAAGTCATTAATAGCGCTATGGAAATAAGTCTATTCCCGTAGCGCCAAGATAATCATGACTTGATATGCGCCTGTCATCCAGATTTCATTATGATGACATGAATCATGGTTTGAGAGTTCACATGTGTCCCACAATAGCTTGGAATCATTTACTGATTCAAACCGTTTCATAATCAGATTGCTTTGTACTCACGAAGGACTCATTTTAAATCACCCAATTCTCAATGATCATTATATTAAACCTATCATTCTATGTTTGATTTTTTCAAATTTAGGCATGGGTATTTTCTCAGAGGAACGTTATACACTAATAGATTGCAGGTGGTAAATTTGAAACCTGAGGGTGCTAGTTACAACATTGTGTTTTGATGGCGCCAAAGAGGAGTGGACAGGTAGTTAGAATAGAACCCGAGGGTGTTGAACTTCTCGAAGCTTATCCTCAGATGGCTCAAAGGTTTAGATATGCCAGGTGGTTTGAATTTCTTACCACTTTTCAAGGTTATGATGAGCAGGTCTCCATGGAGTTCACACTGAACTTTGATGGTCACGAGGTGGATATCGGTAAGATGTCGATGCTAGTGACAGAGTGGAAAATTGCTAAAGCTTGCATATTAGTGGTTGGAGGAGAAATATGGTGGAAGAAAGAGCATGTGGTTACAGAGTTTGAAAACCAATTCTTGCTTCTAGGTAAGCAAAATCCGAATTGGAAAAGGGGAGTACCTCGCAGCTGGATTAGACCTGAATGGAACACTGCTCTGATTAGTATCCATGGGTATATCACCTACGAAGGTAGATTTTCACTAGTCTATATCTACCACATTAGGATATTAATGCATTTAAATGACAATTACCCCTTAAATCTACCTTATTTTCTACTCAAAAGCTTGACAAAGATGTCAAAGAGAGTTCATTCACTTTCCACAAATGCTAAGAGAAGTCTGTTTCATCAAGTCCTAATTAAGACTTTCGTTATGTTTTCTTTGAGAGAATTACAGAAGCCCTGGAGCTGGCTCATGCAATATTTAAACCCTAACACACAGTCCAACAAACAGAAGAAAGGAAAAGAGAAAAAGAGTGTTACACAGAGCCAAAATATTTCAATTGATGAAAGCCCTGTTAAAGAAGAAATGCCTAACATCAGGGTGACGAGGAATAGCATAATTAAAAGACCTAAGTTGGATCCAAAAATTGAAACATTTTCTGAAGAAGATGTTAAAGGGGAAGATGATTCAGATATAGATTTTAATACTCAAACTACAGGCGAGCATGAATCGCCATCAACCAATAAAAGGGGTGTTGCAGTCAAAAGGAAAAAGGTTAAAGGTGTGTCTTCATCCGAAAAACCTAGAAGGAATTCTACTAGGGTTACCAACAAGTATAGACTAAAGTCAAAGGCCATTTTTAATCCATCAATCAAAGAAGAAAACGTCATAGTTATAGAAGACGACTGTGAAAATGTTGAAGCAGGTACCAGGAAAAGGAAAAAAAGAACTTCATTGCTTAAGAAATCAGTAAACAAAGGTAAACAATTTTGTTTGGAAAATGTATTTTGACAGAGCATGTTCTAAAGAAGGTTCTGGAGTTGGTATTGTCTTCATTTCCCCTACCAAGGAGGTTATCCCTATGTCATATAAAATTGAATTTGACACCACTAATAACATCAATGAGTATGAAGCTTTGTTGTTAGGTTTGAAAGTTGTTAGAGATATGGGTGTATATAAGCTATCTGTTTTTGGAGACTCAGAAATTATTATTCACCAGATAAAGAATATATATCAAACCAAATAGAAAAGGTTAAAACAATACAGAAATGAGGTGTGGGATTATGTGGATAATTTCTTTTCGGCATTCAATATTACTTTTGTGCACAGAAATTTGAATCAGCAGGCCGACTCTTTGGCACTTGCAGCTAGAAACTTTAAAACTCTGATGTTTCCTGATCTGAAGTTTGAAGTTGAAATCAGAAACAAACCTTCAATACCAGATAATATAAAATATTGGCAGGTTTTTAAAGATGATGAGGAAATTCAAAGATTTTTGAAAACTATTGAAGAGTTTTCTGACATTTCAATAGATCAAGATGACGAAAAAGGTGAAGAAGAAATATATGCTGCAGAAGTTCTTCAAGATACTATTGTTGGCCACAAAATTATTGAACTAAAGACAAACCATCTACCCAAAGGTTTGGTTCCACTAGAAATATCGTTCGATCATAATGATGTTTCCAGGAAGGTTGTTATCCAAACAGAAGAAACAAATGTAATAGATTGTAACATTAGTCTGGATGCAAACCCCAAGTTGGTCAAAATATCTAGGAAACTGTCACAAAAACAGAAAGAAGCATATGTTGAATTAATGAAACAATATTCAGATATATTTGTCTGGTATTATGAAGATCTGAATGTGTTTGATACATAGATTATTCAGCACAAAATTCCTCTGAAACCTGGATCAAAACCTGTTAAGAAAAAGTTCAGGCAATTTAATCATTTACTGTTACCTATAATAGAAAAGGAGCTAAAAAGGTTGCTAGTGTTAATATTATGGTAGCTTCGGGAGGTGTGAACCTCTATGATGACCTATGATGAGACTAGAATTCTCCGGAAGGAAGCAAAGAATTAAAGGAAACCCTAGACAGGTTGTCGGCTAAACAAATATATTTATATTGAATTTATTGATGCTCAGAAGAAGAAGTTGACCCAGTTAGACTGGTCAGGTCGTCCCCAGTTAGACTGGCTAGTCCACTATAAATACAGGGTGCCAATTTCATTATTTGTCATCTCAGCAGTTGCAGTGAGAGCAATATATGCGCAGGCAGTTGCAGGTAGCAGCAGTTTGGTGCGCAGGTTTTCTGGGAAAGCTGGGAGAGTGGTGCGCTAGCTTTTGGGTGGGATCATCTGTTCAATTTAATTTCTATTATTTTTCTTGGTGCATTTAGCCTCTCTTGGATATAGATTGCAGCCAGAATTCTCTTCTCGGTCAAGGTCAAGGTGCTCGGAGGGTGGCTTAAGGCCTGTGGTTGGGTGACGAGGGTATTGTCAATGGTTAAATGAGAACAATTCTCTATATTCTAATAGGTTATGGGCCCACACACCCTTCAGTCAGCCTAAAACACTGGAAGGAAACATAAACGCTAGGTATTGAACTCATTGAGGAACTTCCGCTAGGGTTACTAGCAGGAGCAACTTCCAAAGAACTGCAGCTAGGGTTACTAGCAGTAGCAGTTGTAGAAACCCTAATTCTCAGATCTGGCACCTTGTGATGGAGAATCTTGCTCAAGGAGAATATATCCAGATGCACCCTAACTCAACGCACCTATTGAATTTCTCAGAAGAGAGAAAAGACACAGTTGAAGTTTTGGATCAAGGCATGACCAGTTATCAGTCAACCGAAGACATGTATGAAACAATCAGTCTCTTACATTACTCAGCACTTACTGGGACAATTGAAGACAATATGTGGATAATCGACAGTGGAGCTTCCAGGCACATGACGGGAGATCAAGCAAGACTCTCATATCTAAATGAGAGAAAGACATCGTACAAAGTGGAGCTTGGAGACAAAAGCACCTACCCCGTCGAAGGATTTGGACAAGCCTCCATCAAACTGGAATCAGGTAATCATGTTCACTTAAGAAATGTTTTATATGTACCTGGTTTAGAAAAGAATCTTGTATCAATATTATGTTTAGAAGACAAAGGAAATAGAATAGCCTTCATAGATGAAAATGTGTTATCATGGCATAAAGATTCCAGCATAGAAGATGCTAGGGTTATTGGAAGACGTGAAGGGAATCTATATAGACTACTAGAACTAAATGAAGAAGCCCTAGTACATGATGAAGTCAACCCTAATGAGATTTGGCATAGAAGGTATGCTCATATCAATTATCAAGAATTACCTTTCCTCAAAAAGATGGTTGAAGGGATACCAGAATTGAAGTCTACACATGAAGGAGTTTGCAAGGGATGTGCCCTTGGGAAGAATATTAAGAAACCATTCTCAAGTAGCAACAATAGATCTAAGGAAACCCTAGATCTAATACACTCAGATGTTTGCGGTCCAATGCCAGTCAAATCCTTAGGAGAATATCTCTACTACTTAACATTCATAGATGACTATTCAAGGAAGACGTGGCTGTACCTACTAAAGTCAAAAGATGAAGTATTCAGCAAGTTCCAAGAATTCAAGGAAGAAATAGAGAACCTTACGAACAAGAAGATCAATACATTAAGAACAAATAATGGAGGAGAATACACCTCGAAGGAGTTCGTTTCACTATGCAAATCAACAGGGATTAGGAGGGAGCTAATTGTTCCTCATAATCCTCAACAAAATGGTGTAGCAGAAAGAAAGAATAGATCTATCGAAGAAACAATAAAATCCCTATTGAACGATCAAGATCTATCCATGTTTCTATGGGGAGAAGCAGCAATGACGACCATATACGTGCAGAACAGAAGCCCTCATCGCATATTGAAGGACATGACACCAGAAGAAGCATTCTTAGGTAAGAAACCTAACATAGAAAACTTAATAATATTTGGATGTCAAGTTTATTCTCATATTCCCAAAGATAAAAGAAATAAACTAGAACCCTCAGGAAAGAAGGGGATATTTGTGGGATATAGTGATTCATC
>JZKD02S0085558.1:230772-254864 GCA_000966675.3 Picea glauca | reverse complement strand
TAATATCCGATTTATTTGATCAGACTCCATAATCGACCACAATATATTGTGATAATCAAAGTTGTATAAGATTATCCGAGCATCCAGTGTTTCATGAAAGGTAGAAGCACATTGAGATCAAATACTACTTTATTCGAGATAAATTCCAGGAAGGAGAGATAAATCTCGAGTATATCCCCACTGATGAGCAGACAGCAGATATCCTGACAAAGCCTCTTTCCAGAATCAAGTTTGCATATTTCCGAGAGAAGATGGGGATTGTGGAAATAACTCCTTTAGCTGAAAGGGAAGACTCTCCAGGATAGAGAAGGTACGCAAAAATGTTTATTTCTGTGATTAAAATAACTCTCCAGTTAGGAGGGAGAATTGAAATGTTATTTATTTTTGTAAGAGTCCAGATTGGACAGATGCTTTCCTATTCAGAAAGTGGATTGATATTTCTAACGGACAGTGACTTCCCATTATAGTTAACATGGGAGGTAGACTGATTGTTGATGTATCATAGACAACGACTTCCCATTTATGGGAAGTGGTCTAGGATAGTCATTCTTCTTGGAATTCACTCTGAGTAGTGGTCAAGTAGAATGGTTTGCCTCGCCGGGTAGTCATTCTTTCGAAGTTCATAGTTGTGAGAAGTTTCGAAGAATCGTCCGTTTGGAGGTTGATGCAGGACAGACATTCCTCGAGGGTAGACTCAGTCTTTCCAGGTTACACTTGTTTAAGTGTCAGAGGAGTGGCCCAGGGTGGGGAATGGTCCGGACAGTTACTCCTCGAGGGCAGACTCATTCTCTCCAGGCTACACCTTGTTTGGTGTCGGAGGAATGGCCCAGGGTGGGGAGTAGTCCAAGCTCAACAATCAGGGATAGTTATTCCTTGAGGGCAGACTCATTCTCTCCAGGTTACACCTTGTTTGGTGTCAGAGGAATGGCCCAGGGTGAGGAATAGTCCAGGACAATCATTCCTCAGGGAAGACTCATTCCCTCCAGGTTACACTTTGTTTAGTGTCGGAGGAATGGCCCAGGGTAAGGAATGGTCCAAGCATTTCTCGAGGGTAGACTCATTCTCTCCAGGTTACACTTTGTTTGGTGTCGGAAGAATGGCCCAGGGTGGGAAATGGTTCAGGTTTAGAAATAAAAAATAATCTTTATTCCTTGGTTGAGAAGAATGGGGCAGATAGCCCAGTGTTGATATTCTATATTGAGGCCAGACATTCTTTCAGACCTCACAGATGTGAGTGAAATATTGGCCCAGATGATTATTGTTGATACTCTATACTGAGGGAAAACATTCTTTCAGATCTCACAGATGTGAGTGAATGACTGGCCCAGATGATTCAGTTTTTATCATAACCTTGTTTCTATGCAGATGAAGACTACTGTGGTGGTAGACATTCTTTCAGATCTCACATATGTGAGTGAAAGATTAGCCTAGATGATACGGTTTTTATCATAACATTGTTTATATGCAGGTTTCTATTTGTTATGAAGGACATTTTTTTATTGTGTTTCACAAAGTCTGAGTAGTTGTGTACTACTGGAATAGACACAGGTGTGTTCTATAAATTGATATTGTACCAGTTGTCATAGGAGATTATCCAGTCGGATAATAATGACAGGTGCTCGTGGTGCTACCAATTTAATGGTCTATTGTGCTCAAGACCATACCTCCCTAGCTAGGAGGGAGTGTTAATATTATGGTAGCTTCGGGAGGTATGAACCTCTATGATGACCTATGACAAGACTAGAATCCTCCAGAAGGAAGAAAAGAATTGAAGGAAACCCTAGACAGGTTGTCGACTGAACAAATATATTTATATTGAATTTATTGATTCCCAGAAGAAGAAGTCGGCCCAGTTAGACTGGTCAGGTCGGCCCCAGTTAGACTGGCCAGTCCACTATAAATACAGGGCGCCAGTTTCATTAGTTGTCATCTCAGTAGTTGCAGTGAGAGCAATATCTGCGCAGGAAGTTGCAGGCAGCAGCAGTTTGGTGCATAGGTTTTCTGGGAAAGCTAGGAGAGTGGTGCACTAGCTTCTGGGTGGGATCATCTGTTCAGTTTAATTTCTATTCTTTTTATTGGTGCATTTAGCCTCTCTTGGCTATATATTGCAGCCAGAATTCTCTTCTCAGTCAAGGTCAAGGTGCTCAGAGGGTGGCTTAAGGCCTGTGGTTGGGTGATGAGGGTATCGTCAATGGTTAAACGAGCACAATTCTCTATATTCTAATAGCTAGAAGAAAAAATCATATTGCCACTGAGATACTCAGAATGGGTAGCCAACCTTGTACCTGTCAGGAAGAAGAATGGAGAGATAAAGCTCTGTGTAGACTTCAGGAATCTAAACAAGTGCTCTCTGAAAGACAATTATCCATTACCAAAAATGGATTATATATTACAAAGAGTTGTCGACGCAAAGAGAATCTCTATGCTTGACGGATATTCAGGGTACAATCAAATATCAGTAATGGAAGAGGACAAAAATAAAATAGCTTTTACCACTCCTTATGGCACTTTTATGTACGAAAAGATGCCTTTCGGATTGATGAATGCAAGAGCCACATTTCAAAGGGCTATGGACATCGCTTTCATTAGGGAGAAGGATAGGTTTGTGGTTATTTACCTTGATGACATCACTATATTTTTGGCATCTGACAAAGAACATTTACAACACTTGAAGAAGACCTTTGACAAGTGCAGAAGGTACGGTATATCACTTAATCCCAAAAAAACACATTTTTCCATGGAGGAAGGAAAGCTTCTAGGACACATCGTTTCACCTGAAGGTATTAAAATAGATCTTGAAAGAGAAAAGGATATTCAACAAATAGACATTCCGAGAAATAAAAAGTTTATTCAGTCCTTCATTGGTAAAATTATTTTTTTAAGGAGGTTTATACCTAACTTTGTAGAGATTTTCAAGTACATTACTGACATGTTGAAAAAGGATGGAGAAATTAAGTGGATACGAGAAGCGAGAGAATCCTTTGAAAGTATCAAACAGGCTATTGTTTAGACACCTGTTCTAATTATCTTATATTACTCCAAAGATTTCATGATTTTTTCATTTTCATCAGAAAATACCATAGTTGTTGTTCTTCTGCAAATAAATGAGCAAGGATACGAGCAACCCATCTCCTTCTTTAGAAAAACCCTCAGAGACTCTGAATTGAAGTATGATATAATAGAAAAATAGGCCTATGCCTTGGTAAAGACTTTAAAATCCTTCAGAGTATATGTTCTTCAATCTAAAATTACAGCTTATGTCCCAAGTAGTGCAGTCAAAGAAATATTGGTTTAGCCTGATTGTGAAGGAAAGCGAGGGAAATGGATAACAAAAATCTTGGAATATGATCTCAACATAAAGCCTAATCAACTGATAAAAGGACAAGGCCTTGACAAATTAATGACAGAATCCAATTGCAACGCAATTGGGTTGTACCATCTTTCAGACATGACACAAGATTCTTCTTTCCAAATTGAAGAAACAAATTCACAGGTAAACAACATGTTTCTTCAACATGGTACAAAGATATCATATTTTTTTTGCTGAACTTTCAATCTCCCCCAGAGTTGGATAAATCAAAATTTAGATCATTAAATTTAAGAGTTGTAAAGTACTGCATTGTTGATTAGACCCTGTTCTGGAAGGAACCCAACGATTTTCTATTGAGGTGTGCAGATGAAAAAGAAGCTAAACAAATCTTTCATGATCTGCATCATGGTGTCTACAAAGGCCATCATCATTGGAAGGATACTACCTTCAATATTCTTAGAGTAGGATATTACTGTCCACTTCTATTCTTAGATATTTTGGCTCAGGTCAGGGCATGTGAACCTTGTCAAAAATTTGTTGGAAAGAAAAAACTTATATCTTTTCCTCTAAAACCAATCATCGTCCATGGAACATTTCAACAGTGGGGATTGGATTTCATCGGAGAGATTAATATGTCATCCTTGGGACAACATAGATGGATTACTACATCCACAGATTATTTTACAAAGTGGATTGAAGCAATTCCAACTCGGAATACAAAAGACAAGGTAATCATGGAATTTCTAGAAGGATATATTTTTTCCAAGTTTGGTTGTCCTAAAAAACTGGTCATTGATAATGCACAGGCTTTTAAATCAAATTCCATGATTGAATTCTACAATAAGTATAGTATCAAATTGGTTCATTCTACTCCCTACTACCCCCAAGGGAATATATTGGCATAATTTTCCAATAAAACTCTGATAAGAATTATCAAAAAACTACTGACAGAAAATAAAAAATCATGGGATTCCAAGTTAAAGTTTTCCCTTTGGGCTGATCATATCTGCAACAAGAAGTCTATTGGGACTTCTCCTTTCTAGATGGTATATGGGACAGAAGCAATTATTCCAACTCAATTGGGCCTGACAGTCTTAAAGTTTCTACAAGAAGAGCTAGAAGAACCCAATGATGTCCAAAGAAGAATTTTTCAGATGATTGAAGTTCAGCAGGTTAGAGAACAGGTGAATTAGAAAGTTGTTGCTCACCAAAAAAAAATCAAGGCTACATTCGATAAGGGAACTAAGAAAGATGTTTTCAATGAGGGGGATTTGGTGTTAAGATGGGATGCCAGGAAAGAGGATAAAAAAAAACATGGAAAGTTCGATAACCTATGGTATGGTCCTTTCAGAATAGACAAGGTAATGAACAATAACACTTTTCTCCTTCATAATTTAGACAACACTGAAACTTTTGGAGGCCTAGTGAATGGGAGATTCTTGCAACACTATTTTCTCTAAGGACTCATCAGGTTTTAAGTTAGTACAATAGGTTTTCCTTTCAATAAAGACTCCATATACCCAATGGACTTGTTTTTACAGTTATGCTGAGAATAAAAGACTGACAGATGCAAGGAGATCAATGAATCAAAGATAAGGGAAAAGGCATTGGTCGACAGTTCTTGGAGTTTATTATCAAAACTCCATCCCCAAAAAGAGCCAGTGTTAGTCTCTAATTTTGTCTTGATTTAGTGAGAAACCCTTATCCTAAACCCTTCTTACCTACACTTCGTTTTTTGCTTCCAGTTGATTTCGATCATTGTTTTTAGTGTCTTATGGTTTGCATTTCAATTTTTGAATAATTTATTTAAGTTTGAAATTGAAAGACATGGTTTTAAATGAGGTGTCACCTTATATGCCTGTTTGAACTTCACAAATTCAATTTTTTCTAAGTCATTAATATCCCTACAAGAATAAGGCTATTCCCGTAGCGCCCAGATAATCATGCCTTGATATGTGCCTGTCATCCAGATTTCGTTATGATGACATGAATCATGGTTTGAGAGTTTGCATGTGTCCCACAATAGCTTGGAATCATTTACTGATTCAAACCGTTTCATAATCAGATTGCTTTGTACCCACGAAGGACTCATTTTAAATCGCCCAATTCTCAACGATCATTATATTAAACCTGTCATTCTATGTTTGATTTTGTTGAATTTAGGCATAGGTATTTGCTCAGAGGAACGTTATACACTAAAAGATTGCAGGTGGAAAATTTGGAACCCGAGGGTGCTAGTTACATCATTGTGTTTTGATGGCACCAAAGAGGAGAGCACAGGTAGTCAGAATAGAACCTGAGGGTGTTGAACTTCTCGAAGCTTATCCTCATATGGCTCAAAGGTTCAGAGATGCCGGGTGGTTTGAATTCCTTACCACTTTTCAAGGTTATGATGAGCAGGTCTCCATGGAGTTTTCACTGAACTTTGATGGTCACGAGGTGGAGATTGGTAAGATGCTAATGCTAATGACAGAGAAGACAATTTCTAAATCTCGCAGATTGGTGGTTGGAGGAGAAAGATGGTGGAAGAAAGAGAATGTGGTTACAGAGTTTGTAAACCAATTCCTGCTTCCAGATAATTAAAATCTGAATTGGAAAAGGGGAGTACCTCGCAGTTGGATTAGACCTGAATGGCACATTGCTCTGATCATTATCCACAGGTATATCACTTGCGAAGGTAGATTTTCACTAGTCTATATCTACCACATTAGGATATTAATGTATTTAAATGGCGATTACCCCTTAAATCTGCCTTATTTTCTACTCAAAATCTTGACAAAGATGTCAAAGAGAGTTCAGTCACTTTCCACAAATGATAAGAGCAGTCTGTTTCATCAAGTCCTAATTAAGACTTTAGTTATGTCTTCTTTAAGAGAATTACAGAAGCCCTGGAGTTGGCTCATGCAATCTTTAAACCGTAACACACAGTCTAACAAATAGAAGAAAGGAAAAGGGAAAAAGACTATTACATAGAGCCAAAATATTTCAATTGATGAAACCCTTGTTAAAGAAGAAATGTATGACATTAGGGTGACAAAGAATATTAGAAGTAAAAGACCTAAGTTAGATCCAGAAATCGAAACATTTTCTGAAGAAGATGTTAAAGGGGAAGATGATTTAGATAAATATTTTAATACTCAAACTACAGTCAAGCATGAATCACCATCAACCAGTAAAGGGGAGGTTGTAGTCAAAAGGACAAAGGTTAAAGGTGTGTCTGCATCTCAGAAACCTAGAAGGAATTCTACTAGGGTTACCAACAAGTACAGACTGAAGTCAAAGGCCATGTTTAATCCATCAATCAAAGAAGAAAATGTCATAGCTATAGAAGACGACTCTGAAAATGATGAAGAAGGTACCAGGAAAAGGGAAAAAAGAACTTCATTTCTTAAGAAACTAGTAAACAAAGGTAAACGAATGTTTTCATCATTTACAGGACCTGTAACGAGAGCTACAACCAAATTAGCAAAAGCTAAAGAAATGGCTAAAGGTATCAGTGAAATCCCCGAGAACAAATAGGATTACCTTGTAGACTCATATCACATATCAGATGTGCCTGAAGCTCTTACAATCACTTGCATTTAGCTCTGCAAGTTCTCCACATATAGTATGCACAAAGCCTTTACAACTAATCGCACTTATCTCACTAGCTTACAACTAATCCCTTCTTACATCTCCTAGATACTTATTTATACATTACAAAAGGGGCCTAAACATGGGTAAGACATATGGGATGACATCCCATACCCATTACATAAACCCTAAACCCAAAAATCCCATAAAAAGGGGGCAAGTCCTATGATATCCACTTTGCTTGGGAACTTCGTCTTCGACCAGCCTGTCGAAATCCCAAAAATGGTCAAACACGACCAAGTTTATCCAAAACTTGGTCGAGGGCCAACACTATCACACACCCTCAAGAGGTGCACGATAGCAAGATTCAAGTAGGCATTCTATCAGGACATGAAATATGATATCAGAGCTTGTTTGGTGAACAATTTGGTAGCTCTTCACCACTATCAAAGTGAACTTTGAAGACACTTTTGGGAGCTCTTAATTACTCTATCACCTTCATGACAAAGATGGTATCAAAGTATTTTTGGCTCCTCACCACTACCATAGTCAGAATGGTGATTTTGAGGAACATTGCAGTTGCTTTCACAGTTCGTTGCAAATACATTTTAGTTTGAACGTTTGCAGACTTGGTGAAAAATTTGGTGGAGTGAACTGATTCATCGTGAACTAGATGAAGGTGTGGTGGAAGGATGATTCGGGCATACACCTTATATAGACCAAGAGCATATTTTATGGTGAAAGGAAGCACTTGGATAGGGTGGGTGATCACAGAACTCATTATAGAGTTCATCATAAGACTTGTCATAGATTTGATCATAAAGGAATTTTGGGTGCAGACTCGGTGAAGGTTTGGTAAGATGGACCGACCTTTCACAGAGACATCCTAGGCGCAACCTTGATTGGTTTTATTTATGACGGAAGTAAGTGAAAAACCTATATGCACACCTTGAGAATACTAGGTGTTGAGTTCGTGGGGTGAACCGAGCACTTGGACAAGATGGATGAATACAAGACTTTTTTCATATCTACCCACAACAGTGATTGCAAAGGGTGGTTACAGAAGTGATTGCAAAGAGGAGTGGATATGGTTTGAAATGATTTGAAGAACTTGGGTGAGTTGGAAAACTTGGTTCGACATAGAGCAACTTCCTAGCAAGTTAGTTGGTTGGGAACATTTTCATCATGACATCTTCATGTATTGCATCGCCAATAACATTAATTGATCCAAGATGGGTTGTTATATGAGTGGGTTGACCAGAGCCTTCATATGATGTAGTTCTTCGTAGAGTTATGGTATTTAGTTAGAAATAATATGGCTCAGCAGACGAGTGAGTGTGCATGATGCCTTGAAATAGAAGTAGTCAAGGTGCAGAGATGGAAGTACATTAGAGATGAGTTCAACCGGTAGCATGGAAATTTCAGGACTTATACATATTTCTAAAGTGGATGGATGGACATAGCCTTGTGTCGTAGTGAAGGTTCTATGCAAGTCTATGTAGCTATAGACGGTGATTGAGGGGATTTCATGTGAAGATTCAGTGGCTTGGTAAAGTGCAGGTCCAAGATAGTAGACCTAAACCATGGATGAAACCAAGAATTTCATTAGAAAGGTATGGTTGGTTTTGAGTGCTTGCATTTCCTAAGTATTGTGGTTATTTCTTTGAAGGGAAGTCGGATGATTTGGTGGTTAAAGTGTAATATGTTTCCATGGTGAGAAATGAAAGACTTGAGGATGAATCAAGGGATGCAGATTCAAAAAATTCATGTAGAAGTTGGGACACCTTGACTTGGGAAAACATGTGGAGAGATTGAGGTGACCTACTTGGATGAGTTATGTGGACTTAGGAAAATTTGGATGTAGCTATGGAGGTGACTTGAGGAACTTTTCCTAAATCTTGGATAAGGTACCTTGGTGCATTGGTTCCTTAGCTAGATTCATTGAGTCATGTGGTGATTTGACAATTCAAGATGACAATGACAGATTTTGGACACTTGTAGAGGGTGCAAGGAATTTTTTTTCTAGGAGATGGATGGAGTCAGCAAATAAGTTGACCAAGAATTGTTGGAAATCAACCTGAATGGGAAAAAAAATAGACCAAGTGACTTGGGTGGTGTGCTCTCACCTTTTGTATGGCAAATTGGATGAGACAAAGTGCACCTTGGTGACTTGTGGATGATTGTGTGATGACTGAGAGATTTGGGAGGGTCATTGGTTGAGGTTGTCAGAAGCATTGATTCAAACATGCCTAAGGCATGGAATTTCTTTGGGGGTGACTCATTCTACTTGGAGCACTTTGGACATTTCTTTAGGAATTTTGAGGATTGTGAGTGCATTTACCACACTCATTGTAGATGTTGAGTTGCAGAGAGGTGACTCGATGAAAGGAGGTGAGTTGAGGAATTGCCTTAGTTTGGAGGATTGTGCATACAAGAAGATGCAACATGAGGAGATTACTTGGACATGGGTGTTTCTCTTTCTTTAAGGAAACATGGTTGAGGGTGAATCTTAAATATTCCAAGGTATAGAGAGGTGGATGTGACAACATGGATGGGTGATGAAGTAATGGGGAAAAGGAAATATGGATGTGTAGTTCTTGGTGCAAATGGGACATTTCATATCCAAAGTGGTAGACGAAGATGGGGAGAATTCAGCCAAGGATGCTAGACTTGTGGACTTGATTGCAGTTTGAGTCACAAGGGTGGAGTTGGTTGGATGTACAATGTAACATCCCCACTATAATCTCTAGTTTAATATGTGGCCACGACTAAGAGATATAATATGTGAATTGTATTTCTTAATGTTAATAATAAAAATATGATGACATTTGCTAAGTGGACATGGACAAAGATGGGGGATGAATTAATCCCCAAGAGAGGGGATGGTCTAAGACAATTTCTAAGAGGATTCCAAGGGGGAATTACCCATGTATATTAATTCAAATCATTTTCTTAAAATTTTTATTGGTATATGAACCTGCTAATTTCTGATTAAGTGTTCCCAAAGCCAATCATTGAATGCATGTAAGAGGGTGGGTGTGAGAAGTCACATCCCACAGTTATTGGGAGAATGGGGTTGAGTAAAATCAACTTGGGGAAGTGTGTGATTCAAGGAAGGTAGCCAAAGGAGAGAAATTTGTATGGGAAGCTACAACAATATTACAAATTTAGTGTTTGGTGTATGGGCAACAAGTAGAGAGCAAAAAAAAATCTTGGAGAGGGAGTATCCATGGAGGGCGAATTCTAGAGCATGTTGGATCATATATGGAGAATTTTGGAGTTGAATACTAAAGAGATGGGTTGTCATGTTTAAAGAGTGAAATCCTATGTGAGTTTCATTGTAATAGCAAGAGTTTTTTTATGTTTGTTGGTGGTTTTCCTGGGAACAAGTTCCATTGAGTTCCCAGATGAGAGATTCCTAGTTACCGGTGCCAGAGAGACCCTAGAAAATGAATGGAATGTCCTAGGGACTAAGATCAGTGAAGGTGTACATTATTTGGGTTGGGAAGGTCAAGAGTAAGAGAGCTTGTGGAAAATCAGGATAGTTGTAATAGAATATCAGTGGGTTGCGGTATTTCTAAGTTGTGAGTGGACAGTTAGAAAACATCCTCTTCTGTGGATTACTAGCCTTAGCTCGAGGGTGACTTGTTGTTGATATTTGGAGCAACAAATATATGGTTGGGTAGAATTTCCTTCCCAAGTGGTTGGTTGCACAACTAATTTGAAAGATTAATGTTTTATTTGTTTTCTATCTAGCATTTATTAGTTAAATTGTTTTGCATGAACTCTGTGTATTTGAGAAGAATTTATATGCTAACATATCGATTTATTAGCTTCATTTCATGTTTGTTTTATCATGTTATAGATGCATCTAATTTATGGTAATATACAACAGTTAAATATGTATGTAAGTCATATATGGAAGCTACATGAAATTAATTTGATAGCAGAAATTTTTAGTTTTTATGAGTATTCCTCTCTGTAATGTTCCCCAACTGGGCTAGGGGATGTTACATGCAGAGATCATATGCATGCAGATTTTCCTTGAATCTTCATAGACTAGGCTGTGACACAGACTATTTTTGGTTGTAAAATATTGGTTAATTGTGCCATGAGGTGGGTTGTGGAGTCAAGTTGCCATAGATGAATTCGTTTTTGGGTGACTTCATAGTGCATCAAGGTGAGGGGAAATCTTGCCTTAGTATGAGGTTGTTGTGCAGATGGAATGAATTGTGGAAGGAAGTGAACAAGACTTGGTAATGTTGTTCATTCTCAAGGAGTAAATGTGATAGTTCAACACTTAGAGAGTTAGTGCATGGGAGCATGACTAAGAGATTGAAGTACATATGTGCCAGTAGGTTCAAAGTGCAACAATTAGACACTGTGGAAGATCTCCTTGAAGAAGATTGATTGTGGCACCAATGAATTAAGGGTGGACACTTGCCTTTGTCTTTGGATTTGGATGGAGTGACAAAGATGTGAATAGAAAAGACTAATTTCAGAAATGGATATTATTGGGCCCGTGATATGGTTAATTTAATGACGATAATTATATCCTTTTTTGCCAAATGTGTATGTGTATTTCCTGTTTTGAAGATTTTTGAAGAGTTTTTGTGTTAAATTGTCGTGGTTCATACCAGGTATGTATGATTTATGTTTTACGATGGTTTTGAATATAATTCAACATGTTTTAACGATTCCAGGAAACTAATTCGCGTTTTGTGTGTCACAAGGCAAAATCGCAGGTTGTTTTGCATCCGACACTCCGTCCGGTACTCCATCTAGCACTCCGTCCAGTACTCCATCTGGCACTCCATCCGGTACTCCATCTAGCACTCCGTCTAGTACTCCATCTGGCACTCTGTCTTGCACTAAAATCATGGGCGATTTGGTGGTTATCATATCAATGGCCAGCGATGGGTGAATCAGAGACATGTGTTTTCTTTGTGCTCATGGCCTCCAACTACTAATCTTCTAACAACTCAAATTGGGTTGTTATGTTGGGCGTTTATTGGCTCACCTTGTTTATAGAAGCCATCGACGGTTAAGATGCATTGAATGCAATTTGTTGTTTTTAGAGGAGTTCGACCCTTCCAGTGGTCAACCTCTTAGCTTGTAAATCTATAAATACCACCTCAGTAGTCAGAAAAATAGTTAGGGAGGAGATCAGAAGAATAGTTAAGCTATGTTTTGCCAATTCTAGACATATTTTGCGAAAACGGTGTAAAACTGTGTTTTATTTTTTTATTTTAAGCGTTGAAATTGTGATTACTAAGCTCATGATTCATCCTTGAAGAGTATCCATGATCTACTAGGGGAGCCACTAGCAGTCTGGATGAATATTTAGTTAGTTTTCTTGTGAATTTGAGCAGTGTAATCATCATTTTGTTTATTTCTTGTACATGAGTTTTTATTGTGTTTATTTATTGTATAAATTGTTGTTCATGATTTAATTACTTTAGTTCAGTTTTGCAGGTTATTATGGAAGCTAGTGTTAATATGCAATGATCTTTTAGTTGATAGGAAATGAACTTGCAAGTTCTTAGCTACTAACCCTGTGTATAATTAGATAATAGTTAGATTTTTCATATGATGAAATAGAGTTTAAAAATAGAGTTTCTAGTTCATGGTTTCTTTGGCAAGTTTCGGTGGATGGATAGTTGTTAGTTTTAGCTTTGATTTCTAGCTTGCTTATCTAATTGCTATTTAGTTTTGCTTATCTAGTTGTTAGTTAGTTTTCTTATTTAATTTCTTGTCATATGCTGAAATAGAAATAGGATTTAATTTATGTTTTATGATTATTTTCCAAACCCAATGGTAGTTTTTGTTTTCTTTGATGAAAAAACCTAGAGACCCAAAAGGTAGATACATTAAATCTAAATCAGATCGTTCAACCAAGGTTCCTTCCGACCTTTTTGGGGGAAGGAATGTTCCACTTGTAAATTCTGCAGATCAATACTGAAAAATAGGAGCTAGCTCAACCAAAAGAACTAAAGTAGTCTCTGAAGAGACTAAGACATGGAGCACTATAGAACAAGAAAATTGAAGCATCAGTAATAGTGTAACAAGAGGCAAGACCACTCGAGCCTTCTGCAGAACAAAACAATACAACCTTTTTTTCTTACCACCATAAGGAGATCCTGACTTTCAGGACATCATAGACCCTAAACAGGTGAATATTTTGTTTGGTAGTTCATCCAACGTAATTATCTCTCAAATTGACACAGAAAATTTGGCACCAATAATCTCAACCGACTCGAGTAGAGTCCCAGACAACCAAGCAGTAGGAAGACCTTCCCATCAAAGGGATACCGTGTTCTCTTCAAGAATAAAACCTCTTAGTTACTCTCTTTTTGGAAACAAAACCAGTATGGACGATTAGGGGGATCAAAACAATGTAAGACATGGGGAGGAAGAAGAAGATGGAAACCAAACCGAAACTACCTTCTAGTTTCCAATTTTAGACACCACACCAAATGTCGATATGAAAAACATTCCCCTTTCATCATTGCCCACCTTTTATGGTAAAAGCAGTGAAGATACAGATACCTTCCTATTTGAGTTCGACATCTTGTGTAGGAGCTACAACTACTTACAAGATGCCCAAAAACTAAAACTCTTTCATGCCACCCTCAAGGACTCTGCACTAAGATGATTCATGGGGTTGGGAGAATCTAGTGTTAGGTCTTGGGAAGCCATGAAAGATATATTTCTTAAGAAGTACCAAGACTACTGCAAGACCAAAGAGTCTCATAATGACATCTTTAAAATCCAACAATTAGAAGACAAGAATCTTGAGGACTATATGGAACAGTTAGCATACATCTCCCGGAAGTCAAAATACCATGACCTCCCAGAGGATGTAGTTAGGGATCTTTTTCTTCAGGGAATTTCAGAAGAATACCTAGATATGTTTAACTTGATAGCATCAGGTGACATCTCTCATAAACCATTTGTTGAAATATGTGAAATGTGTAAGAATTACTCAAGGAGTAGAGATAAAACATGAAAGAATGTTTGGGACCCTTATAATAGAAACCTAAAACCAGTTAGTTCAGGTGGTATCACAAGAGAAGAGATAGGGAACATTTTATAGAACTTCAAGATAGATATCTTAAGCACAATAGGCTCCCAATTGGACACCCTCAAAATTAAAAAGAAACAGTAGGAGGAAAATGCAACAATGAACATATATTGCCCAAGATGTTGGAGGAAGAATTCTTCAAGGCAATGCCCATTAGATAACATTTTAGTTTGTGGCTTCTGCACATAAGACCATTCAACTGAGAAATTTCCATCATTGCCCAGTTTGTTAGCCATCTATAGGAGTGGGGATACTGGGGAATACTCTTATGCACCTAGGAGGCCATGGAAGCCTAGGAACCAGCCTACATACTCGGATCCACAATCCCAAGTTCCACCCTATTATCAACAACAACAACAGTGGAACTCACCAAGTTGGAAAAACTGGTTTGCACAGTACTAAAATCCTTGGCTTCAAGGATGCAGAGGAGGGAATAACCAAGGAAACCCTCAAGCTCCACCTGTCCCTATGCCTAACCATCCTTATCCTCAGTTTCCACCAAACACTCTACAACTTCTGCCAGGTTTTTTTCCACCACCTTTACCTCCTATTCCACAACAAAAACTGCTACAATATCATAATGCAAGCGCCCCTAGACCAACATTATTACTAGCACAACCAGTGCCCAATCCCAATAATAGGCCCACTCAACCTCTTCACAATGTTGAGATGTAGGCCTTCCCGACATATGTTATTACTCTTGTTCCATTACAGGAGATTTAACTAAGGTCGGGAAAAGTTTTGGACATGTAGAGACCTTCAGTAGTCATCCAGGAAGAAGAGGAAGAAGAAACCACCAAACAACCCACAGATGACACTAGGTGGGAAGATTTTATTATTCCAAAGGACCAAGAACCCAAGCTTCCCCAAAATTAACCTTCACAAATTATGAAGGCCCCTCCTTATCCAGAAAGATTGGTAATCGAGAAACCTACCACCGACTAGAATTTGACATCTTGAAGGAATTGAAGAATATTTGTGTCAAGATTCCCTTGCTTCAAGCCATTAAGGATATTCCAATCTACATTAAGGTAGTTAAATAATTGTGTATTAAGAAGCCAGGTAGGAAGCAGAAGGATCCTCCAACAGTACATTTGATAGGAGAACTTTATGAGTACATATCAGAGCAACCTAAGGTAGAAAAATATGGGAACCCAGGAAACCCTGTAGTGACCATAACCATTAATGAGGTTTTCATTGGAAACACTCTCATAGACCTAGGGGCAGCCATCAATGTTA
This sequence comes from Picea glauca, assembly GCA_000966675.3. Classification (NCBI taxonomy): domain Eukaryota; kingdom Viridiplantae; phylum Streptophyta; class Pinopsida; order Pinales; family Pinaceae; genus Picea; species Picea glauca. The sequence continues at coordinate 239,658 of JZKD02S0085558.1, read as the reverse complement.
TGACTGCTACTACCTTGGAGAAGTTACATTTACAACCTCTTCTTAGACCTACCCCAACCATTTTGGAATTAGAAGATAAAACTAGGGTTATACCTGAAGGAATTTTGGATGATATCATAGTTACTTTAGCCTCATGGTAGTACCCAATAGACTTTCTGGTCATCCACTCAAAGGATCCTACCAAAGTTCATCCCATTATCTTGGGAAGACCTATTTTAGACATAACCAATGCATTTATTGGTTGTAGAGAGGGAGAAATGACCATCTCAAATGGACTTTCTATCCAGAAACTCACCATATACCCTCCAGCCCAACCTATCATGGAGAATATATGGTGGCTTGAATTTCCATACAAGAACAAGGAAAAGGAAGAACCCGTATTTCCAATTGACCATGCATGGGCACTTCAGGAGCACACAACAAAAAATGTGCTAAACCAATTCATTTCTGCTATCACGTGGGTTTATTTTCCACAATATTTTCCCCAATTTGAATACATGTTTGGGGAAGAATTTTAGGAACAATTGGACCCATCCATTTTTTCTTCTACATATGTTATCTTCAAGATATACGAGTCTCCCATGTCTTATACCATTCCCCACGAGATTAGTCCAGGGAAATTTTTACATATAAACTCTGGGCTAGATGCAAACCGACAAAAATAGTTAATAAGTATCCTTAAAGAACAATAAGGGGCATTCCCCTGGGAATACATTGACATGAAGGGTATACACCCTGATACATGCATCCATCACATATATACCTAGGGGGAAGTAACACCTGTTAGGCAACCCCGGAGAAGGATGAACCCATCACTCAAAGATATAGTAAATGAGGAGATCCAAACGTTATTAAATGTCGGATTTATTTATCCCATCTCCGACAGTAAGTGGGTGTCCCCGCTTGTAGTGGTTCCAAAGAAAGTGACTGGGAAATGGAGAATTTCTGTTGATTTCTGGGAGCTCAACAAAGCCACTATGAAGGATTACTTTTCTCTTCCTTTCATCAACCAAGTTTTGGATACCCTGTCTGGAAAGAAGTATTTCTCCTTTTTAGATGGGTACATCGGGTATAATCAAATTCTCATAGCACCCAAGGATCAGGACAAGACAACCTTTACTTGTCCTTGGGGCACCTATTCCTATAGGGTTTTACCATTTGGATTGTGTAATTCTCCTACTACATTTCAACGAGTAGTACTAGGGATATTTTCTGATCTTATTCATGATTGTTTGGAATTCTAGATGGATGACTTCACAGTTTATGGCAACACTTACCAGGAAGCCTTAGATAACTTAGAAAAAGTCCTTATCAGATGCCAAGAAATGAACATGTCTCTAAGTCATGAAAAGTGTAAAATTTTGTTGACTAAAGGAGTGGTTCTAGGACATCATGTTTCATCTGAAGGGATAAAAGTCGACCCTACAAAGATTGGTGTCATCGTCAAACTTCCACCCTCCAAAAATCAGAAAGAGGTGAGAATCTTTCTTGGACATGTCGGATACTACCAGCGGTTTATTGAAAATTTTACAAAGATTTTTGCACCCATGTTTGGATTGTTAATAAAGGATGTTGATTTTGTTTGGACTGAGCAATGTCAAATTTCCTTTGAAGCCCTGAAATCTAAGTTGTATGTGGCACCAGTTCTTAGAGGGTCCAATTGGAATCTCCCATTTCACATATCTATTGATGCCTCTGACACTGCAATAGGAGGGGTATTAGGGAAAAAAGAGGACCAATAGTCCTATGCCATTTATTTTGTGAGCAATAACTTGTCCCCTACCGAGCTAAACTACACGATTATTGAGAAGGAATTATTGGCAGTAGTTCATGCTATCAATAAGTTTCATCATTACATTACAGGTTACGAAGTATTTTTACATACAGATCATTTTTCCATTAGATTTCTCATGAATAAACCCATAACTAATGGCCGAGTGACTAGGTGGCTCCTGCTATTGCAAGAGTTTAACATCACCATGCTTGACCGACCTGGAAAGGAGAATTTGGTAGCTGATTTTCTTTCACGAATAAAAAATGAGGATGATGATATTCCTGTAGATGATAGCTTCCTAGATGAGAACCTTTTTTCCCTCTCTGTAAATACCTCGTGGTTTGTGGATATGGAAAACTATTTGGCTACTAGGAATTTACCATCTCATTTTTCACCTCATGAAAAGCGTAAAATTATCACGCAAAGTGATAATTACTCTTGGGTTGGCCATGACCTTTTTCGTACAGGTCCTGATTTGATTATTCGTAGATGTGTCTGAGAGGATGAGGTACCATAAATACTATGAAGTTGTCATGATGGACCATGTGGTGGCCATTTTTCTGACAAACATACAACATATAAGGTGTTACATTCATGTTACTATTGGCCTAGCATTTTCAAAGATGTTGCCAAGTATGTGAGAAGTTGTGATAGTTTCCAAAGGAAAGGAAGACCTACGTCAGCTGAAGAAATTCGCTTGCATTCCCAATTTATGATAGAACCTTTCAAGAAATGGTCCCTTGACTTTGTAGGAGCAATTTCATCCATGTCTCGTAAGAAAAACTATATTTTGGTTTTTACAGATTATTTCACCAAGTGGGTAGAGGAAAAATCCCTATTTAGGGCTACAGAAAAATTTGTTGTCGAATTCATTTATGAAGACATCTTTACCCGCTTTAGTGTCCCTCGTGAAATTGTTACAGACCAAGGCATTCAATTCACTTCTAATATTATGAGAGAGATAACAGAGAAATATGGGATTAAACACTGTAAATCTTCTCCATACCACCCACAAGCTAATGGTCAGGTAGAATCTAAAAAAAAAGTTCTGGAAGTTATCTTAACCAAGACTGTTCAATTACATCACCAAGATTGGGCTGATAGGCTTCCAGAGGATTTGTGGGCATATCAGACCACCTGGAGAAACACCACTGGGCATGCCCCTTATGAGCTAGTGTATGGGAAACAAGTACCTCTACCAATAGAATTCCAAGTAAGGACCTTCCATATTTCCACAGAATTGGGATTAAACTTATATGAGGCTCAGAAAAAATGATCCCTACAATTGAATGATTTGGATGAGATCAGGCAAGATTCCATCCAACGAACAATGTTAGTCCAAAACCAGAGGAGCAAGTGGCATGACAAGTTTATTAAGAAGAAACACTTCCAACCTGGTGATTGGGATTTGTTGTTTGATTCTCAATTTAAAACCTTCAAAGTAAAACTCACCACCCGGTGGTTGGGCCCTTACGAGGTAGTCACTATATATGAAAATGGAGCTATGAAAATCAAAACAATTGATGATGGACAAGTCTCCTTTGTAGTAAATGGACACAGACTCAAATTTTATCATAAGCCCATTTCCATAGAAGACTTTTTACAGGTCATGTCAACTGACAAGGCATTGGCCTTAGTAGATGAGGAATTCCCCCCTTGTTCTTGAATGTTTTTTGAATTTTTCCACTGTACATATGTAAATAATTTTGAATTTTTTTGATAAGCAATTCTAGATATTTCTGTAGGTATTTATCTCACCAGGAGTAGATAGTTCAAGGAAATATAAAAGAAGGATTTTTCTTCAAAACATTTCTATACTTGAACCTTGTTGTCTGCTAAGCATCAAATGAATATTGACTTGTTGTAATTAGCCATATTTTTGCAAAGATTTTCATCTTCTCTTTTTCTTAAGGAATTTTAAAAAGCACTTATTCTTGAAAATATTCACCACTATATAAGGAAGTGATACCGTAACCATCAATATTAGAGGTCTCTCATATAGTTTTCCCAAGAAACTTGAGTAAGTGAGTAAAGTATCTTTATTAAAAAGTAACAAGGAGGTATGATTAGCGGTTAGTCATGGAAACATCACAATAACTTACAAAAGAAGAAAGTGAGTTGAGCCTAGAGATACCTTTCTGTTCTTTCTCAATGGTACCATCCACTACACACTAAATAGCTTGATTATATCATATCTTTAGATAGGCCATGTCCTCTTAAGTACCCCTTACATCAGGACAATCACTAAGGAATATAACAAAAATTCATCCTCTAACATAAATACCATCCCAATTGAAAAAAGAAAGAAAAAAAAAATTATGGAGTTGTCCCCCCATCTTCTTGCACAAAGAAATATTATACTAAAATATTAAAATATGGAGGGCCAGTCTCTGAGGGTGTAAGAGGTTAACCCGTCGGGATACTGAACAGGTCTATTGGCAGAAGGTACCGCCCTGTGGTATGACTAGGTAAACCCGCCTGAGTACTGAACAAGCTTGTTGGAAATGAGGCATTCTACCTAGTGAGGATGGTAATCTGACAAAAATAAATAATAAATTTAAAATTGTCCTAATGTATGACATTACTTGTAGACAAAGATGACATGAAGTATGTATGGTTAAGTTAAGGTTAATGAACTCCATAAATTTTCCATTGGAAACTAACTTTGAGACTATCTTTAAACTCTCTTGCCTACCTCTTCTTATCTATATATAGGATCTCTTATCCTATAGGTGGGGCCATATTTTAACCATCTCGTTAGACCAATCTGTGAAATTTATCTCTACACTTAACAAGCTGTAAATCTTCGGCTATTGGGAGAACTAATTGGTTTCCTATATTTTTTATTGTGAGGTGTCACAATACATAGGTGTGAGGGAGGGGTTCATGAGTTGACAAATGATAACATTTCCTAGAGAAGTAAACCTTTGTAAAAAAATTGTTTATTATGATATAGGTTATTATATCAGCAGTCATTTTATTTCTTCGAAATGCTAATTTCCTGTGTGTTATAAATTGTTGTACATATCCTTAACATACCACTTTATTGGTTTATTTTCGTTACAGGTTGTTCATTGTAAGAATTGAAATTACATGCCTTATGTGAGTGGATTGAGTAATCATGGTGGCAAAATCAATAATAATGGAACACTTTGCCTCTACTCCTAATCATTGTGACTGTCAAAACCATTCCAATATTGTAGGTTATCCATTAAAGGAGGTAAAAATGCATTTAGCACAGAGGTACCATATGGAGTGTCATATGGAGTGATGTATGAAGTGTCGTATGAGGTTCCATATGAAGTGTCATATGAGGTGTCGGACGAAGTGCCATATGAAAATATACACCAGTAACTATCCACAATTTTAGGTAACCATGAATCAATGGCATTTAATTGAATTAGTTCATGGCAATCAAGATCGAGTGATGCAAACCTTAGACGTTTTCATGATCAAATGTCCAAGTCAAAAGACTTGGACATTGATCTAACTTCGTATCATTATGATTTCCCCCAAAAAAATGCCTTCAAATTCGAATTCTCTCACACACGGCAACTCGTGCGTGCATGTGTGCAACCAAATCCACCCTAAGCGCACTCAAAAATGGAATTGGGTTGTCCCATTATACCTCACACTCAACTCTGGTAATTTTTGTTTGCCCCTATTTTTAAACACGCTCAGCCTCTGTTCATTTCATTCCTCGGTTCAATTGTGCTCGGCCTCTGAACAAGCATGCCCTTCCTTGGCCCAATTGCACCCTTTCTCTAAATTTCTCCCTCTGACCATTCTTTCCACACCGTCACGATGCCCAAAAGGTATGATCCCTCTTCCTAGACCTCTTCACCATCCCTGAGTTTGCACAGTGCAGGGAAATATTTTTGCGCACAAGCTGGGGGTCATTTTTGTCTCATTTGTAGGGCCACGATGATGGCATCTCAATGAGATTTTCCCTCGATTTTGATGGGAAGACAGTGCACGTGGGGTCTCTCACCTTTGGAATCTCGGAGGAATCCATAGCCGCAGCCATGAAGCTTCCAAGAGTGGGAGATAGATGGTTTAAAAACCACCAGTTGTTGTGAACAAGCTATAACTGGGTTTTTTAACTGGAATTTCAGAACATCTCTGGAGCTAAAGGATACTCCAAGGAGTGGATAAAAAAGGAGCTAATCAACCCTCTCATATTCATCACCAGGTTGATCACATGTGAAGGTAGATATTCCACCTTTAAAGCCTGTCACTTTTGATTGTTAGCCCACTTTCAGTTCAACAAACCATTGAATTTTCCCTTCTACTTTTTAAAGAGCTTGGAGAAGATGTATTCTCAAGTGAGGAAGAATGTAACCAACCCCCACAACAACCTCTTTCACCATGGCATAATCAAACTCCTTGTTTTATCCAAATTAGAAAAACAGGGGCAAACTTGGGATGAATTCATTTATCAATTTGCAAATCCTCACTTGACAATCAAGACTAGCAGAAAGACATTGGATCTAAGGACTATTTCTCCATCCAAACCCCACTCTCCAAGGACTCCAAACCCTCCTGCACAAGCCATTTATTTACCAAAACAAAAATCCAAGAATATTGTTGATATCCCTGCATCCTCATCGAGCAAAAATAACAAGAAGCCTATTGTTAATCTCCATATGCCTTCAATATCTCTTGATCTTACACCTAAGAAGCTACAAGAAGTAATTCAATAATAATTTTCTACAGTTCCCACAAATAGGAGAGGAGCTAAGCAATTTAATAGATGACCTTTTTGAAAGAGTACCCGGAGCACAAGAGAAAAACCTTATGCAAAACCCCTAACTACATCGAACCCTATCCAAGTGTCCTCTGATCTCAAGAGTCCTCACAAAATACTTAGGGAAGTGTCTATAGATGAATTGAAGCCTCAAATAAAGACAAAATCTGAACCTACTTCTCCTCATCAACCCCCTATTACTCCTACCTCATAGATGCCTACCCCAAATCATAAGACCGATAGGCATTCTACATCTTTCAAAGGATCTAAGACCTCCACCGAGATATTTGATCCTGCTCCAGCCATGGAGAAATTACAACAAGAGAATTTCTAGCTACTGCAATAATTGGAACATAGGAAGACTATGGACACGCATCTTCACCATGATAATGCAGTCCTCCAAGAAAATGTGAATTCCCTTCAAAGGTTGGTTGACGAGATGACCAAATCCAAATGCAACCTTAGGGTACAATTGAAGCAACACAACAGGCATAAGACAAAATCTTCACGGCAAGAAGGAGAAGCTTCTAACGCTGATCCTCCTCAGCAAGATTAGTCATGAGGGACAATTCCTTTTTGTTTGCAGTGGGACCTACAAAATCTTAGGTTTGGGGGTAATGTTGGGCTCGTGATATGGTTAATTTAATGACAATAATTAGATCCTTTTTGGCCAAATGTGTATGTGCATTTTCCCGTTTTGAAGAGTTTTAAAGAGTTTTTGTGTTAAATCGTCGTGGTTCATACCAAGTATGTATGATTTATGTTTTATGATGGTTTTAAATATAATTCAACATTTTTTGATGATTTCAGGAAACTAATTCGCATTTTCTGTGTCACAGGGCAAAATCGTAGGTTGTTTTTGCATCCGGTACTCCATCCGGCACTCCGTCCTGCACTAAAACCATGGGTGATTTGGCGGTTATCATATCGATGGACAACAATGCGTGAATCAGAGACATGGGTTTTCTTTGTGCTCGTGGCCTCTAGCTACTAAGTTTCTAAAAACTCAGATTGGGTTGTTATGCTGGGTGCTTATTGGCTCACCTTGTTTCTAAAAGCCATCGGCAGTTAAGACGCATTGAATGTGATTTGTTGTTTTTAGAGGAGGTCGACCCTTCCAATGGATGACCTCTCATCTTGTAAATCTATAAATACCACCTCAGTGGTCAAACAAATAGTTAGGGAGGATATCAGAAGAATAGTTAAGCTATGTTTTTCCAATTCTAGACATATTTTGTGAAAACTGTGTAAATTGCATTTTTTTTTTTTTAAATGTTGAAATTGTGATTACTGAGCTTGTGATTCATCCTTGAAGAGTAGCGGTGACCTGTTGGGGGGCCCACCAGCAGTGTGGGTGAATATTTAGTTAGTTTTCTTGTGAATTTGAGTAGTGTAATCGTCATTTTGTTTATTTCTTGTACATGAGTTTTTATTGTGTTTATTTACTATATAAATTGTTGTTCATGATTTAATTACTTTAGTTCAGTTTTGCAGGCTATTATGGAGCCTAGTGTTAATATGAAATGATCTTTCAGTTGATAGAAAATGAACTTGCAAGTTCTTAGCTACTAACCCTATGTATAATTAGATGATAGTTAGATTTTTCATATGCTGAAATAGAGTTTAAAAACAAAGTTAAAACAAAGATTCTAGTTCATGGTTTCTTTGGCAAGTTTCGGTGGATGGATAGTTGTTAGTTTTATCTTTCATTTCTAGTTTTCTTATCTAATTGATGTTTAGTTTTGCTTATCTAGTTGTTAGTTAGTTTGCTTATTTAATTTCTTGTCATATGTTGAAATAGAAATAGGATTTAATTTATGTTTTATGAGTATTTTCCATTTGCAATTTAATTTGTTAAAATAGAATTAGTTTAGTTTACTTCATGCAATTTCCTTTTCTAGATTTAGGTTGCAATTTTAATTCAAAGTTGATTATTGAATTTAGTTTCCAGTTATGAATCTAAGTAGTATGAATTTTCTTAATTAGCATAGAATGCAATTGACTTAAATAGAATAGTGTTTTTATATTGTTGATGATTAATGCATAGATTGAATAATCACATGGATATGAAGGGTATTTGATGTTGCTTCTATAATGGTTAAGTTCTCATTGGATCGTCTAATTCATACTTTTCACTTTGCTATCGAAGTCAATATTGAGTTTATCCCTCTTGAGTTATCGTTAATTGTTAAATGCCATCGTGATATTATAAGAAATCGGAGACATAACCATCTATTAGAAAAATAGGAACGCGGAGCAATAAAATAAAACAAATGCATAAACAAAACATAGAAGACACACAATACAAGAGAGACACAGATTTACGTGGTTCACCCAGTGTGGGCTACGTCCACCAGAGAAATTG
>JZKD02S0085558.1:209468-230339 GCA_000966675.3 Picea glauca | reverse complement strand
CATTCTGCATTCTAAACCTCTCCAACACCTTCTCTATGTACTCACCCTGAGACAATGTCAGTTTGCGATTTTTCCTGTCTCTTGTTATTCTCATGCTAAGGATTTTCTTTGCAGCGCCCAAATCCTTCATCGCAAATGAATTGGCTAATTTCTTCTTGAGCAGAACTTTGGGTAGAGGGAAATGTGGACGATTGCACGAGGTTGCAAATGATTGTAGTGCGAGTTGGAAAGTTTGGGTTTCCATTTTGTCCTAATTTGGGGTTTCCATGTAGCATGAAACTTGGGGTTTCCAATAGACTTAGTTGTGATGGGGGCATGAGTTCGGGAAAAGATTTGGAGATCATAGATTTTTTGGATATTTTGGGGGATGGTAACAACTTAAGGTGGGGGAGAATGTAAGGTCTTCAACTAGAATGGAATGGAAACCCTCACCCAAGTCCTTAGAAGATGAATTTTTAGGTTTCTCCGACACCCAAGAGTTGCACTAGTTGGTCAAGTGGGTGGCTTGGGCATGTAAACATGCCAAGGGGGTTTCCCAACCATGGGTGGAAGAGACCAAGAGAAGGGGCGCACCAAAGAGGTTGGGGTGCGTCAACATGAGGATAACACCCAAGGTTGGAGTTCTTTGGTCCCAAGGGACATGATGGTTGATGAGAACATGTGTTTCTTTAGGTGCACTGGGTCTACGAATGGGCATAGCACACCCAAAGGACATTTATCCATATAGAAGAACAAGGGTGCACAACCAAGAAGACACAACAAGGAGAGAAAGATCAAATTTGAGGTTCTGAGGTAGATTTGGACAAGGAGGGGCTAGCTCCCTCAAGAGGCCAAGTCGCTCCACTTGAGAGGACTTGTGCTTCCTTTAGGTGATTTTGTGGGAAGAGTTGGGGAGACATTCCTTGGGATGAGTTTAGTAGCATGCAGGGTGAATTGAAGTTTTGGGAAGTATTATCACATGTCTGGGTGAGGCATGTTATGAGACAGAACCACAGGTTTATGCGAAGTCTTGTGACAAAGAAGAGATGGTGAGTCTTTGGTGGGAAAATGCTTGGAGTGCTCCGTAGGAGTTGCGAAAGTTGTTGTGATAGATGAGTCTTAGAGTGACGAATCTGTGTATGATTTTCTTGGTGAGGTGAGGCGAGTCGTGTGACACTGCCTAAGTTGTAAACTGAGCCGATAATGCTCATAGTGTAATTGTTTCGCAATAATAAGACTTAGTCAGGTGTTAGGCATGTCTCATACCACCCACACTATATTCATGTGTCTCTTGATTGTTTCACGTGTTCTATTGGTTTCACATGTTCATGGGTGTATGCTTAAATGACTAAGTGTTAAGTTGTCAACAAGATTTTTTAAGTATACAAGTGAGTTTCACTAGTGTAGGAGTGTGACTCGCACATAGCCTAGAATAGAGTATGGGTATGCTCTAGGTGAAGAGGTGTAGTTCAAATGAAGTTTCCATGGTTTTTCCAAGCATCCAAGAGAGAATTGTCATGGTGTCGCACACTCTTAAGGGGTGCACGATCACAAGATTTAAACAAGCATCATCTGGAGACGTGACAATTTACATAATAAAATACAAGGCAAATGCTTAAATTGATAAGTATAAGGCTAGACTAGTGGCAAAGGGTTTTTCTCAAAAAGAAGGGATCCATTATGAAGAAAACTTCACTCCAACATCAAGTGGAATATTATTAGGGTGGTGCTTGCTTTGACTTCACAAAATGGATGGGAAGTGCACCAAATGGATGTAAAGAGTGCCTTTCTAAATAGTAATTTAAATGAGGACATGTTTATATGATTTAACTCCCATTTTGAGCATGAAAACAAAGTGTGCAAATTGGTTAAGGCATTATATGGGTTAAAACAAGCTCCTAGAGATCGGTATGCTAAAATGGATGCATATCTTCAAAAAGTTTTTTTTTTTTAGAAGTGAATCAATTGATACTTTATATGTCCAACTTCAAGGAAATAACTTAGTCATTTTGTGATGTATGTTGATGATTTACTTGTAACGGGGAATAATGGTGATCATATTTCTCAAGTAATGAAAGAGTATCAATTATATTTTGAAATGACAGATTTGGGGTTACTTCACTACTATGTTGGAGTTGAAGTAATACATAAAGAAAGAAACATATTTATTTCCCAAGCTAAGTATGTCTCTAAATTATTAAAGAAGTTTGGTATGGAGGATTGTAATCCAACATCCACCCCTAAGGAACAAAACTTAAAACTTTCAAAGTTTAAAGTGGGGTAACTTGTCAATCATACTAGGTATAGACAATTGATTGGAAGTTCAATTTTCTTGATGAATACTTGTCTAGACTTATCATTTATAATGAATATTCTTTCAAGGTATATGCAGGAACCTAGAGAAATTCATTGGAATGAAGAAAAGAGAATACTTTGATATCTTCAAGGGATAAAGGATTTTGGACTTAAATACAAAAGGAACAAAAAATTTAGACTTGTTGGATACTCAAATGTAGATTTTGCTAGAGATGTTGATGACATGGATTCTACTTCAAGGTATTTAATGAATATGGGATCAGTTGTAGTGTCATGGAGTTGAAAGAAACAAGGAACAATTGCAAATTCAACAACATAGGAAGAATATATTTAAGCTTAGGAAGCAGCATGTGAAATGGTGTGGTTGCAAAGAATTTTACAGGATCTTGTGGTTGTTCATAATCAAGCTACTTCATTATTGATCAACAATGAATCAACGATCATACTAGCCAAAAATCTTGTATTTCATTCAAAGACAAAGCATGTTGATACAAAGTAAATGAAAAACTTATAAAGAAGAGTTTAGAAAATATTATAATAATATGAGAGGAAAAATAAATGACTGAAAATAATTTTAAATTTGTTGGATGAAATTTATTATTTTATAAACTTTATTTAAAAAAATTGAGATAGATTTTTAAGTATGTGTATTTTTATTTTGAATATTTGTATTTTGATGTTGATTGTGATAAAAAATGATTGCATGATTGCCTTCTTTCCCATGGTAGCCTTATGAAGGAGAGGAATAACCATGCATATAAGTATTGAATTAAAATTGTATATTTATTCTTTTTGAATGCATTCTTATATTATGGAGTTGAGAACTTTTATGGATAAAATAATTGTTGTATGAAAATGGTTATAACATGTATGTTTTCTTGATGGTTGTTATAGGAACAATTGAAGATTGAAGACATGAATTGGTTTGGAAAGAAGAACATCAAGGTTGGGGTTATTTCAAGGAGGGGCAAAAGAATTTAATACTCCTTTTGGGTCATGGGGAAGGGCGTCCACCTTCCTTAGAAAACTAGAAGAAGAGGGTCAGTATTCACTCAAAAACTTCTATTGTAAATTGATCTCGCTAGTCCTATAAGAAAGGTGTTCTAAGAGAATGTTTACTATGTTAATTTCTAATCCGTGTCAAAGTTAGTCAGTCTATATATTTGTAATAAAGACTTCACTAGTATAGTGAGCAAGGTTATTCCTAAAATAAATTGTTAGTCAGTCTTTGTCAGTTTGTTGCTAAGGGAAACAACCCTCCCTAGTCTGAATGCACAAGGTGTTGCAGAAATAAAGCAACAACTATCATTGTAAGAAGTCCCCTTGCATTATTAAAGGGACATTTTTCTCTCTAATAGAATTTGATGAATTTTTTCTAAACCTTTCCTCTCTTATCTATTTGTGAAATCGATTTGTTGTTTGTGAGTTTTCTGAGTGACATGTTTTGTTGCGCACCAAGTAAACTGGTCCTCCCTCTCTTCATTTTCTTGTAAGGAAGTGTTGGCTTGTTCTTTTTTGAAGTGCGCACTAAGTAAAATTAGTGCACCCTCCTTGCTTACACTCTTGTTATAGATCAATTGGTATCAGAGCGGTTTCCTTGGGAAATGTTTTGCACACAGTGAAGAAGGAGAAGACAGAGAAGTCATCCGCAAGATTCAGGAAATTATTTTTGTGTCTCTTATTCTTCAGTTAGTTACTCCATGCTCTGTCCAGAGCTTCCAAGTCGCCCTTCTCAAGTTTCTTCTTCATCTTCATGCATGAGACCCCCTTTGCGCCCTTCTCGGGGATCCTCGTGCTCCCTTCTCAAGGCCCCTTTGCAATTCACTTTGCTAGAATTTTCATGTATAAGGTCTTTGGTTCATCAAACTCAATCCTATCTCGGTAGGTCTGAGGTAACCCACTAATAAATTGTTTCACTTTTCCCTTTTCATCCTTTATGTAGGGTACATACCTCAGTAGATCAAGGAATTTAATGACATATTCCTCTATGGTGATCTGTCCTAGCCGAGTTCATAGAACTCCTTAGTCTTCCCATCAAATTATTTCTCTGACAGATACTTCTCCTTGAAGTGTTTCTCAAACTATTTCCATGACAAGTCCTTATCATGGATTCCTTTCACATTCCTAAGGTCTTCCCACCAAATGGAAGCCTTTCCATTCAGGTTGAAGATGGTTATTTGAGCCTTCAAGTTTTTAGAGTAGTCACAGAATCTGAAGTACTTCTTTAAACCAAGCAGCCAATCCTCTGCCACTTGCCCTTTCTCAATCTCTCCATTGAAAGAGGGTGGTTTGGATTTCTTGAACTCTTCAGGATCATGACTTTTGGAATACTTTCGCTTCTTTCCTTTCCTTTGAGAATGTGAACTAACTTTTCTACTAGAAGATCCCTCGGATTTGCCAGTTTTCTATCCATAGGACTCTCTTGATGAGCATCGCTTGCCTCCAAGTTGGATCTTCCTCAAGGTCCTCCTCTTAGTGTGGTGACTTATGGGACCACGTTTTCATATCTCAGGTCAGCTTTGACTTCTCTTCGTATGTCGTCAGTCCACCTGACTTGTTGCGGTTCCATGCTACAACTGCCTCTGTATATCGGATAAACTCTACAGTAAGACTGCATTAATTTCTGTTTTTTTTTCTTGCTCCATTATCAACATTTCGTTGTCGGCCTTAAAACTCTATAATTCGACCATGAGGCTCCTTACAGTTTCATCTAGATCCGGAGGGGTTTCCACTACCCTCCTTTCGTCAGATTCTTCGTCTCTATTGTGGGATCCATCCCCCACTTCATGGTGAGTCACCATCCTTTATACTTGTATTTTTCCCATGATCTATTGATTGCTTGAGTGCTGAAAAAACACTTACTGTTAGCCAACAACCGATTATTTTATGAACAATACACAGTTCATATTTCTTAAATACATGCACAAAGTAGAAAGTTTCATTCTTTTCTTCAGTAAAGGTTTAACCAGTCTCTTTAGGTAAGAGGTAATATAGGGTGTCACCTTTAAAAGTCCTTTAAATATGATTTTTATGCAACTCGTCCATGAGCCCAAGCAGGCCAAGTGTTGTAACCATGTTCTGATACCAATTTGTAACACACCCGACCCCTGAGTATCTTTCCTAGGGATGGGGCATCTTAACATCTCAAATCCTTTGTCCAAGGTCATTACCCTCTTCTACTTACCTGTAGCATTCTAATGACTACTACCAGGCTCAAATACGAGCTTTGGGTTGAAAATTATGGCTTCCCAAAGTTCTTTGGGCGTTCATTGGTTGAGGGCCACGTGGTTTCCACGTGCAGCCACCTCACATGTATTGTCTCGAAGTTCCTTCATCCATGGGGGAAATCCATCCACCGTCTGATCCCATGACTGGACTCAACCTTCGTCTAAGATGCAGGTCAGCATGAACTTCAACACTTCAATGCTTCAACGTTGAACGCCTCCTTAATGTCTATGCATGAAACCTTCCAGATTCACGAACTCCCAAATTCCCATAATCTTTCCACATTGTTTCGACCTTCGAGCCTTTTGGGTCGCTACACCCCAACTCCTCGAGAGTCCCGAAGTCCTACACTCCCGGAGTTCTAGTCACTTCACCAACCACTTTGGCTAGGCGGGAACGTACCATAGGCTGACACGTAGAAGGGATATGGGTGACACATGTCACATTCCAATAGGAATATATGTTCGAAGAAAAGCATAGATCGATTTGACACGTGGCACATCGATAATGGGTCCATGTCACTCTGGTGATTTCATCTTTCCATGTCACACCAGACTGTCATCCTTCTAACATCCCTCAAATCTCACGGTCGAGATCCAACCATGTGGATCCATAGATCCACATCTAACGTTACTTCGCGACTTCGACCTTCGGGAGTTTTTCGATGCAAACTCCTCTTTTCTCCCAAATCTAGTCAGCGTCGGGCTATCCATAGCCCATATCTGACAGTTCGGAAAAGTCATGAAGTGTCCTCGAATTGACGACTCTCATTACTTCGGGCTTCATATCTTTTTGACACACCACACCTCAAATTCCCCAGAGTTTTCAGTCTTTGTACTAAATGATCTAGCGCCACTCGTCCCCTGTACATCGAAGGTTGTGAGGGATCCTGAAGAATCCGTGGATCGATGGTCCACATTACTTTAGGACTTCGGCCTTTGGGGATTTTTTCATCACAACACCCCTATCCTCCCAAAGAATTCAACGTCGAGTTGACTACATCATGAATCCTATGGCTAGGAAAGAACATGATGGATCTCTAGATCTATGGTCCTGGTCATTTTGCAGCTTCGGTCTTCGAGAGTTTTGGCTTTACTGTCGCTCTTTACTGTCACTCCATACTCCCGAAGAAAGACTTCGTTGAAGTACCATGTGTGGGTCCCTCCTTCTAGATGATTGAATGGTAAGCGGGGCTCCTGACGATCTCCCCCAAATCTATGGCTCTCCTCCACTTCATAACTTCGGCCTTCGGGGAGTTTGATGCTATGGCATCTCCATTCTCCCGAAGTGGTACTTCACCGAATTCACGTTGGTTTATATCCAAGGGATGAGGGAACCCCCAAACATTCTTAATTAGTGGCTCGCACTAATTTGTGATGGGGAGTTGGATCTTGGTTTAGTTGGTAAGATAGGTTCATATAACCACTAAAGAAACCACCCAACATTGGTCATCCTTGCAGGTGACTGTAACTCTCGGTCACCTTCGGTTGGTTCATGGCTATGAGGGCAGATATTACTCCGAATTCCCTAACTTTTGGAGCTCTGAATCCAGAAGGAATTAGCTCCCTTAGGCTTGGCCTGAGGTTCCTAGGTGTTGGTCATATGGGTTCTCCCGAACAGATCTCCTCCGCTCGTCTTCCAAATTAAATGATTCCCCCCTTTCAAGACTTAAATCTTGCTATCCTTCCTTAGCTTCATCATGAAATTGTTAAGGACTTGGACATGATATCCCTGTCTCACAGCAAGGAGTCTAAAGGAGATATCCTCTTTAGACCAACGGGGTCATATTGATGCAATGATTTCTAACCCAACCCTCTTATAGGTTTACATCCCAAGACGTCTCGAAGGCTAAGATGGGGAATATAGATGATCAATCAGAAACATAAGTCCACAAGAAGATAAATTCATACACATAACTTGATCATTCAATGCAGAAACCATTTATAGATAGATAAATACATGCATTCATCCATTATTCCATTTCAATACACAAGGTATAAAAACACTTATCCAAAACAGATGACGTGATACAAATATTTAAAGGGGTGCTCGTTTCCACCCAACCATAGTCTCAGTCACTCCTAATGGATTTACCACTGGCCACCCCCAAGCTAGACTGTAATATACCAGATATAAAAAGTATGTAGAACAGAAATAAAATGCTAGAAATGGCAGAATAACAACAATATAACTAGAACAATCACCACAATAACACTGAAATGATATAAGAATAACAACATAAATAACACTTTGATTCTGAGAGAAATGTTCATGGGCCTCTTCGAGGAGGCAACCTCCAGTCGAGCAGAGCTCTATTACAATAATATCCAAGCTAGGGTTCTCATACCCTCGACTCCTATTTATACTAAATATGTCTATCAAAAGAAGCATCTAGAGGAAGATCCTTCTAGAAGTGGAAGCTTCTATTAGGTCTTCTTACATTTGAGTTATTCTATTTTATTGAAAGGACTTATTAATATCGACCTTTATTACATCTGAATATATTGTTCTACCTATGTGCGGGTTAGGACCCTAACATGTCTGCCCCCTTAAAAACAACCTTGTCCTCAAGGATTGAGATGTGGAAATTGTTGCAGAATGGTAGCTGGTTCCCAAGTGGCATCTACTGGAGTTGTATCTTTCCACTGGAATAACACTTCCTTGATGGTTATCTAACACAGGTGATGCTCACATTGGTCCAAAACTGCTTGTGGTTGTAGCCAAATGGATCCTTCTTCGGCTAACTCGGGAAGGTTGGTTTAAATTTGGAACTTAGTTCCAATCACCTTCCTTAAGCATGAAACATGAAAAAATGATGTAGCTTAGAATGACTGGGAAAATATAACTGATAGGCCACCTGTCCCACATGCTTGAGAATGGTATAAGGACCATAAAATTTGGGCGCTAGCTTCTGACAATGCTTAGCCTTAAGGGAATTTTGCTTGTAAGGTTGCAGTCGAAGAAACACCTGATCCCCTTCTGCAAATTGACATTCATAGCGACCTTGATCTGCTTGTTTCTTCATGTGATTTTGTGCCATGACCAAATTCTCTTTGAGGGTACGGAGAATATCCTCTCAAACGGTAAGCGTTTGGTCAACCGCCTAGACCTTCGAGACACCAGGTAAGTATGAGAGAACTAAAGGTGGCTTTTGTCCATATGTTGCTTCAAAAGGAGTCATGCGTGTAGATGTATGATATGAAGTGTTGTACCGCCATTCAACTAGGGGTAACCATTGAGCCCATTGATTTTTCTTTTATGATGAAATACACCTCAAATATGTTTCCAAACACTTGTTGACAACTTTCGTTTGACCATTAGTCTGGGGATGATAGGTTGTGTTGAGATGCAATTGGGTGCCTTATAGCTTGAACAATTCTTTCCAAAAATTACTGGTGAAAGTTGGGTCACGATCAGAAACAACAGAATGTGGCATGCCATGAAGATTGAAGACTTGATCCATGAAAAGTTGAGCCACCGTGGATGTTGTAAATGGGTGTTGAAGAGAATAGAAATGAGCATACTTGGAAAGGCGGTCAACAACCACCATGATGACTGATTTATTTCCCAATTTGGGTAAGCCTACGATAAAATCCATAGAGATATCCCTCCAAATAGCAGGTGGAATCTGAAGCGGTTGTAGTGTGCCCGGAGATTTGACTGTTTCGCCCTTGTTGCATTGACACACATCACATTCAGTGACAAAATTACGAATGTCTTGTTTCATTCCATCCCATAAAAAAGAGCATTTGACCCTGTCATAGGTTTTGGTAAACCTAGAGTGCCCAACTGTGGGTGTAGCATGAAGCTCATAAAGTACCGTGGATTTAAGTTTTGATTGTTTACTTAAATACAAACGGCCTTTGTATCGAGGCTCATCATGGAGCCAAGAGTACCCTGGGGAAGCTGGAGAATTGGACTACAATTGTTGGATCAATTGTGAACTTTTGGGATCTTGTAGCCATTCCTGGAAAATGGCTTGGAGCCAATCTGGTACAATGAAGGAAAGAGAAAAGAGGGATCCTTCATCTTCATATTTTTGGGAAAGTGCATCCACAACCACATTGTCTTTGCCTTTCTTGTAAATGATCTCATAATCATATCCAAAGAGCATGGTCACCCACTTTTATTGCTCCAAGGAGGAAATGCATTGTTCCAAAAAATACTTGAGGCTTTGATGGTTTGTCTTAATTTGGAAGTGTTTCCCCAATAGATAAGGGTGCCACAGATCAACGACATGCAGAATATCCAACATTTCCTTTTCATAGATTGATTTGCCCAGATTTATTTAAGACAATTTCTTGTTGGTAAAGGCCAAAGGCCGACCCTCTTGCATAAGGACAACAACAATTCCTTTCCCTGAAGAATCACATTCCAAGACAAAGGTCTTGGTGAAATCAGGAAGGGTCAGGACTGGAGTGGTGCACATGGCCATCTTCAAGGTTTGAAAACCTTGAGCAGCTATTGGATTCCAAGTGAAATAGTTCTTTTTTAGGAGTGCAGTGAGAGGTGTTGTAATCTTTCCATAATTCTTAACAAACTTGCGATAATAACCTCTTAAGCCCAGAAATCCATGTAATCTTTTGAGATTCTTTGGGTGATTCTAGTATTCCATAGCTTCAATCTTTTCAGGATCCACCCTGACGTCGTCCTTGCCAACTATATGACCCAAGTACTCAACTTCTGAGGTGCCAAAAGCACATTTATATTGTTTCAAGAAAAGTTGGTGCTGAGCGAGTAGCTAGAGAACTCGATCCACATGGGGAAGATGTTTTGTCCAGGTTTTGCTATAGATGAGGATATCATCAAAGAAAACTAAGACAAAATGACAGAGAAAAGGATGGAAGACATGATTCATGAGGCTTTGGAAGGTGGAGGGGGCATTACACAAGCCAAAGTGCATGAAAAAAAACTCATAGTGACCCTCATGAGTTCAAAACCCAGTCTTGTGAATGTTTGCCTATTTCATACGTATCTAGTGGTAGCCAGAACGAAGATCAAGTTTAGTAAAAACTGGGCACCACTCAATTCATCCAAGAGGTCATCAATGACAAGAATGAGAAATTTGTCTTTAATGGTAAGTTTGTTGAGGGCACAGAAATTAGGGCACATTCGCCAAGAACCTTCTTTCTTCAAGACCATGACCACATGAGAAGAATAGGGGCTCTTACTAGGGTGGATAATGCCTATGTTAAGGAGTTCTTGGACCATTTTCTCAATTTCAATTTTTTTCAGAAAAGGGGTGACGATACAGATGGATATTGGGAGGAAGGTTTCCTGGTACAACGGGAATGGAATGATCATGAACACCACGGGAAGGAGGGAGTCCCTACGGAGTGGAAAAGACCACTTGATGTTTAGAAAGGATGGATTGGAGGTCTTGCGGCACCGAGGGTGTCTATGTTGCTTGTATGGCATGGAGTTGGGCAATAACACCAGAATGACCTTATTTTAGCATTTTTTTCCATGCGATGGGAACTAATGATCTCAGGTGAACCGGCGGTGATGCCTTGGAACTTATATTGTTGGCCCTCCTGGTCGAATTGCATGGTTAATTCCTTAAAATCCATGATAATGGGACCCAAAGTCCTTAGCCAGTCTGCGCCCAACACAATGTCACAACCTCCCATGTCGATAGCAAACATATGATATTTCAGGTGGTAGTCACCAATTTGGAGACACACATTTTCACAATTCCCTCCACATTTCATGGAGCCACCATTGGCAATCCTGATTTGGAAATTATTGACGACATGGATGTAGCAATGAGTTTCTTGGGAAATACAATGATGAATAAAATTATGGGTGCTTGCACTATCAACCAGAATGATGACATTCCTATGCTTGATGTAACTGATTTGCTTGAGGGTTTGGGGAGCAGAGAAGCCAATGAGAGCATTGAGGGAAATGACCGGTTCTACTTCGAGAGGGTCTAAGGGATGATTTATGTCAGTGGTTTTAGGTGACTCAGACACAAGGGGGGTTTCAACTTCCTCTTCCGAAATATCCTCCGAGATGGCCATAAAAATATTTTATTCCTTACACTTGTGGCCCGGGAAGTATTTTTCATCACAATTATAACAAAGGCCTTTGAATTGGCGTTCATCCATTTCAGCCCTGGTCAATTTTTGGATCTTTAGTGAAGCGAAGGGAGTAGTGGGATTTACTGGTTTAGTGTGAGGGATAAAGGAGGGTTTCCAATTTTGAGAAGATACGACTTGTTGTGCTTCTTTATCTCTTTTAGTATTCTCCACCCAACTTTGAGGACAAGCCATGAGGAAATGGGCCTGAATCTCATACTTGAGGCCACTGATAAAACACTATCGGAAAAAGGCATCAGACATGCCCTCTGTCCAAAACTCCAGGCACTCAAAAGAAGCTATAAAGTCTTCCATTATTCTTGATTGTTTCAACTTTGTCAAATGGCCCAAATGGTTGGTGTCAGTGTCAAAGCATTCATAAATCTCTGCCACAAATTGTGTCCAAGAAATATACCCTTGACGGGGATTTTTTCTTCATTGCCACCATTGCCAACGTTCTTGATTGAGGTGGAGAATACCATACCGGAGTTTGGCCAAGTCATTTGTAATGTCGTATAAAGAGAAATAATGTTCCATTTGGGTTACCCAACCAGTGGGATCTGAGCCATCAAATTTGGTTTCATCCACTCGTGGAAGGCGAAGGTCACGTTGAAAGTGATGGTGTTGAAAGTTAGACGAATGTTCAGCTTTAGCATCTGAAGGTGGGTCATATAAAGGGTTATTTGTAGGGATATGCATATTGGTACAGAGCATCAAAATGACAGATTCAAGCTGGGTAGTCAGGTCTTGTTTGATTTCCTCCATTGAGGATTGCATGGTTGTATTGATGGCGACAACATTGGCACTAATTTGTTTCACTTCTTGTTGGGTCTCGGTGAAATTAGATTGCAAGGTATTGAAGTGAGCTTCCAGGTCTTAGTTGCGGGTATGTGCCATGATGATGAGGGAAACGAAAAGGGGCAGGTGGGGTCAAAGATTTTGCTGAAAACTGATATGTATGAATGTGATAACGGAGAAGAGATGAATCCAATGGAATAGGTCTCAAATAATGATGCAAAAATTTCCAGACTTTTTTTTTCTTACACCTGCAGAGTTATACTCCGGTCTGAAGAATACTGTAGTGATGAAATTTCCAAATGCTTAGCCAGGAAGAAATTTGTAGTGATTTGACAACCTGAACACAGTTGTGTGGCAATAGATCTTGTGTGTTTTAATTTGTTTATGTTTATGTCCCCAAGGGTTACATATTCAAGGGTTCTATAGACAAGGGTTTGCCTAGTACTATAGCTCTCTGATATACGTTCGGGGTCGAACAGTAGTACTCAGCCCAATATCTCAAGGCACTAACTAAGGAGGCTAGACCGTACCCTTAGCCATACTACCCAACTACCTAAGTACTAGAGAGTATCTTCTCGAGTGTTGTTCTCAGTGGCACGAAATAAGTCAGGTGACTGATCGATTTATCTAAAGAGGTCTTAAGGTAATCTAGTCCGATCCGTACACAGGTGATGTCTGATATGCTACCACTCAAAGGGGTACCAACAGGGGTTACAAGGGTGGTCAATAAATGTTTGCTTAAGTACCACTTGTATTTCTTGCGTGTATGAATCTCTCAACCACAGTTTTATGCGCATAACGATGGATCTTTGTGGCTTAAAGACACTAGAATACGTCTCTACCCTGAAGAAAAAAAAGTAATCCACAATTTCTGCCGAGGAAAGTGCTCTGATACCAATAGTAATATACTAGATATAAAAAGTATGCAGAACAGAAATAAAAAGCTAGAAATGGCATAATAACAACAATATAACCAGAAAAATCACCACAATAACACTGAAATGATATAAGAATAACAATAGGAATAACACTTTGATTCTGAGAGAAATGTTCACAGGCCTCTTCGAGGGGGAAACCTCCAATCGAGCAGAGCTCTATTACAATAATATCCAAGCTAGGGTTATCATACCCTCGACTCCTATTTATACTAAATATGTCTATCAAAAGAAGCATCTAGAAGAAGATCCTTCTATAAGCGGAAGCTTCTATTATGTCTTATTACATTCGACTTATTCTATTTTATTGAAAGGACTTATTAATATTGACCTTTATTAAATTTGAATATATTGTTCTACCTATGTGCAGGTTAGGACCCTAACATAGACCATGATGCTCTGAGAGAGAATTTTGTCTTCCGGCTCAACAACAGTCAGGGATGGAGGTTAATATTCTCCTCCCATAGGATCTTGGCAATAAGTTTCTCTATACCAAGCAAGGAGGCATGCCTGAGTACTTCCTCAGTCACTCAGCACCCTCGTTTATCAACTTGTATCATAACCCTATTAACCACATCCTGCGACCAGAACATGTTCATCTTTTTATTTCTTCCTCGAACTTGAGAGATTAGTCTCTCTTCTCTGCTTCTCTTCACAACTCTTCATGTTCCCACCACACCTTCCTTTCTTTCCTTCCTTGGAAAGATTGTGTGTGGCCTGAATTTCCAGTCCATTGTCAGGTCTGAAATCCTTTCAGATGGGCACTCTACCCCATCCCCTCATTAACTCTTGAAGAGGTCTTCACACCTACCAACCTGACTACAATTCATCCCTGGGTCAGAGGAATGTTATGGTCCTAAGAAATTAAATCCATAAAGGTACTGGATTGGTGGGTTTTATATCAACCATTCCCGGTTCCCCTCACCATCTCTTTCATAGTATCTGTGGTCTATCTTGGCAAAACCCCCTTTCAGCAGTTATGCAACACTTATCCATTTTCTATTAATAATATAAATTACATTCATTGACCTTTTATACAAAGGTTCCTCAAATCAAATATTCACACATATTAAGGTTTCCATAGTCTCTTGGAAAATATATTTATATTTACAAACTGGGGGAAACAGGGGTGTTACAACAGTACTATTTCCAATGAAGTCTTTGTTCACATTCATAATTGTGGAGATGTTTGGTCAACTTGGAAAACCCTTAAAGATTTGTTTTATTCACAACCTAAGGTAAAACGATTTGACCTTCAATTAAAGTTATTACAACAAAAATTAAATGAACGGGGGGTGTCATGGAATACATTTCCAGGCTCAAAAATATTGAGCAAGAGATTACTAAAGTAGGGTTTTCTAAAATAGAAGACAGTTTGATGGTCACAATTTTGATATCATAGTTATCAGAATAATGCAAGCACTTTTTGGAGAAAATGAAAACTAAGGATAAATTACAAAATATAACTTTTGACAAACTCAATGAGTTGTTATAACATCATTATAAATCATGTGGAAGTAGAAACAATTAGGGGAGCATGTATTGGTTGTCAGTATAAGTATGAACACCACAATTTTTTTTGACAAAAAGTATATATATTCCCTACAAAAAGGTAATGACAATAAATGAAATCAAAATCGGTATTCTAAAAGAGGAAGAGGATATATGACTTGGAATCTAAAAGGATCATCAAAAGAAGAATAAAATCAAGATTCAAAATCTCATGAAATGGGAAGAGGGAAGAATACAATAACTAGTTTTCAATGCAATAAAGTTGGACAATGTGCCTCTAATTGTAGTATTTCCTATGATAAGATAGATAATATAAAAAAACATCGTCTTCATATGACCAATAATAAAATGCAGAGGAAAATGAGGATTTTCAATATGTATTTACAACACTCCAAAAAGAAAAACTAGTTAGCTCAATTATGATAACTTACTCTTTTAGAAGTGATTATGCCAATGCATGGATCATGGATATAGGAGCCACCCAACATACGAGTTACAAGAAAAAAAAAAATTGGACCTATTGAGATTTCAACTTAAATCCAATCTTCTTAATAGATGACACCATGCACAAACCAAGTGGAAAAGGTTCAAAGAAGGCATTTTTACCAGGAAATGGGGAAAGACTGATTTCTAATGTTTGGTATATTCCCACATTTAAAATAAAAAAGAAATTGTTTTCTTTGGTGTTGATTCACCAGTTAGGACATCAAATTGTGATGGAAAATAGGATACTTAAAATCAACTCATTAAAGAATGGTTTGAAAATAATGATGAAAAAATATGAGGATGAAAAACATCTTATAATGAAAGTCACTATCATTCAAAGAATGAAGGAATTTGTAGGATCAATTGAGACTAGAATTACACCCATTAGATTCGGGCATGTTCATTTTGGACCCTTAAATGTTGATGACCTCATTCAACTTCAACAACAAGGAATGGTAAGATGATTACTTGTAATTTGGAAAGAAAATTCAAGATGTCAATATTGCATTTATGGTAGACAAAACAAGTTATCATTCCCTACAAGTACTTGAAGGGAAACTCAGAGACTACAACTTGATCATAGGGATATTTGTGGACCTTTGGAAACTTCACTTGGGAGATGCAAGTATTTTATTATTTTTATTGATGACTTTAGCAAGATGAATTGGTTGTATTATTTAAAGTAAAAATCAAAAGCATTTCACAAGTTTAAGTCTTTTCAAATATTAGTTGAAACTACAACTAAAGAAAAAACTACTACTTTGTGAACTGACAATGGAGGTGAATTCACCTCCAATGAATACCAATCATATTGCCAAGAAATAGGTATTAGGATACAATTGACTAAATCCTACACTCCACAAAAAAATGGAGTGACTAAAAGGATGAAACAAACATTTATGGGTATGTCTAGAGAAATGTTAAAGTTGAAGATGTGGACTTGAACCTATTTGGATAAGGTTGTACATACAACAATTTACCATAGGAATCATCCCCCCTCCTTATGTTTGGATGGAATTACTTTATTTGAAGCATGGTATAGATTCAAACCAAAGATCAAGAATTAAATTTTTGGTTCAATCTTTTATTCCCTTATTCCAAAAGAAAAATGAACTAAGTTAGATTCAAAAAGTATGAATTGCATATTGACCGAATATTTTGAATAGAAAAAGGGGTATAGAATTTTGTCAGATGGAAAGTTTATTGTTATCCGGAATGTTATTTTTAATGAAACAAAAATTCTAAATGTGGAAGAAATTGATAAGATACTTAGTTAATTGGAGAAAAAAGTGACTAAGGATCAACAAAGGATGAAAAAATCAAACAAATCAAGGGATGACCATTAGTTTACAATGGATTGGGAATCATAAAAGAAATTGGAAGATGAAGGATTTTCAAATTCTTCACAAGTTAACTTAGAAGATTCAATTGAATTTAACATATATAATATTTCTTAGGTTGATAAATTAAATCCATCTTAGGTTGTAAATGGGATTCCAAAGTGGCAAACACAAGTTCTTAAGGAAATGAAACCTGATGAAAAAGATAAAATAGGTATGAGGAGTTCTATAATGGGTCAAAGGAATTTTTCTCTTGCTACTAAAGAAACTACCAAGACATCCACTTTTGCAGAGGTAGTCAAAGATAAAAAAAAATGGAGGAAAGAAATGGGAAATAAATATGTGGTTATGATCGAACTTTGGGTTGCTCAGGTACCCAAGAGTTGCACTAGTTTGGAAAGTGGGTGACTTGGGTGTGAAAAAAAGGCAAGGGGATTTCCCAAGCATGAGGTGAAACATGGGGAAAAATCAACCAAGAGAAGGGGTGCACCAAAGAGGATGGGGCACATCGCCATGAGGAGCACACCCAAGGGTGGGGCACACTAGTCCCAAGGGATGCAATTTGTTATCACACAAACTTGTCAAGGTCTTGTGAGATATGGTTTCTTCCTAGGTCAGTAATTTTTTCTCGTTTTTCCTCCTTTTGAAAACTCGATCATAGGTTTTCCTTTCACTTGTAGGTTTTTGGTTGTTTGCCTCCATCTGTTTGATCAACTTGATTTTCCCTGTCAGCTTGCCTGAGGAGTATCGCCCCCAAGACCTTATGTTTTCCCTAAGATTATCTTCTCTCTCTCTCTTTTCGCCTCTGTTGTTGATCCTTTTGTTTTCCCGAGCCCTTATCTAGTCATTCAAGTGATCAACACAGGCCACAGTCATCAGCACCAAGCACAACACTTGAATATTTTAATATGGATTCAAATCAAGCAAGATAACCCTTCAACAAAAAAGATCCTTCAAGAAGATCAGATCGACGACCATCAAGTGATCGCAATCACAGAGTTGCATATGGAATAGCATCAGGCAGAGTCGTGATTTCACAAAGTCAGAAAGGTCAAAGGGAAGAGTTACAAGGATTCGTGAACTGTGAAATCATGAAATGATCTGAGCCATCCTTCTCAGCAGGACGTGTGGCACACGATTAAGCATTTCATGATTTCGTAGATCGGAGCAGTCAAGGAGAAAAATCATCATACCTCGTGAAATGCAAAACCTGAAATCAACATGAGTCAGTGATCTTGAAGGGGACATGTGGCATCATATTAAACAGTTTCGCAAAATTGGGTTTCAGAGGTTTTGAAATGAGCCACAAGCAATTGTCGTGAAATAATTTGGGTCGTTCAAACTAGTGGAGCACGTGTCACCTGATCGGAAATTTGCAGTTTCACAGATCAATAAATCTGAAGTCAGTAGTATGGAAGCTCCCAATAGTTGAAGTCTCGAAACGCCTTTGGAGTATAGGCGCCAGGTCACGACCTATGGTCATGTGAAAAAAGGGTTTATGAGAAGCAGTCGGCCCTAGTCGTGTATAGAGGACTAATTCAGGGTCCTGGAAAAGCATCACAACCATTGATTATGGAGAAGATTTGACTGTCGGTCGGATAAGAGATCGAGAAATTCAAAGGTGAGCCATATGAAATCCCCCAAAACGCAAAATTTTGGGATGTCTTATGAGATTAACGTAGGGTAGTGGCCCTGGGTTACATTGAGAGAGGGGCCAGAGGAAAGAAAGCTAGCTTCCGAGTCTTGGAGAGTAGGCACATGGTCATCCCTTGTGCATTTAGTCTCGGCCACTCTCCATGGAAGAAAGCAGTTAATGAAATTTGGGTTGGGTGGTTGAAACCTCATCTCAATCCATAAATGGAAGGTGTGGAGGGTCTGGATCAGTCAGCCCATACCCCTGTGGACAGGTTCCCTGCGAGAGCCATGCCGATCTGATCCAATGTCTGACAAAAGACTACATGCATCGTCTTCAAAGAGATCCTGCACATGTAAATCCTTGAATGTAATCACTGAGCAACTCTCCTGCTGTCAGTGGCAGATTTCTCTAAGTATATAGGGATCATTTTGATATTTTGTAATGGTCGATGGTTAAGCTAGGCTCCCGTATTGTAAAGTTTTAATGAGGCTCTAATTCTTCTGGTTATGTATTTTTATTTGAGACTTCTTGTTCAATGAAAATCATCTTTCTTGCTCCCTCTTATTTCCCTCTGATGATGAAAGAGTTCATGATTGACTGATTCACATGAATTACTGTGATTGTATTATGATGAATGTTTGATTATAATGTTGTTATAATTCCTTTCAATTTCTTTGAGATTTAAATTCAAGAAGACCTTGTGATTAAGTCTTTTCTTCCTAGGTTGCTGGGAGACCTGATGTCCGCGACATACCTTTAAATTTTCTCACCAAAGTCTTCCTCCTACTCACCTTTACTACAACCTACTGACTGAAGTTGAACCAAGAGCTCACTTGCTTGTGCATGCTAGTCTAGTTTTCCGAGTTAAGATGATATTTACTCGAGACTGCGCCCATTTGACCTTTTTTACAACCAACTTGTGACATAAAAATATGATGGGTATCGGGCTTACTTCTGCCACAGTCCAAGGATGACTTCTGGTGCTAACATTTCTGGCACCATTGTCGGGGATGAAACTAAAGATTTTCCCTAGGATTGAACGACAAAGCCTACTAGTTCTGAAGGTGCATCAGAACTGAGTACATCAAAGATTGCAACTGTGCACTTGGCGACTCCATTGAGGCGGATCCACCAACGACTCCACTATTTTAGTTGTGGCTTCTAGAGGCAGACACATGAGGTCTACTCCGTAGCTACCTTTAGCAACACCTGAAGTTGACCCAGAGAAAATTGTGAGAAAGGGAAGGGCCCTCTGAGAAGGTACTTCTACCGTTGAACCAGGTATTTTTGATAATTTTCATTGTCCTTCTTTAGAAACTCCAATTTTTGCTTCTCATTCCCCTATTATACCTTCTATTGGATTTTCTCAAACTTTAAATTTTGGGAGTGTTCTTGTTGAGATTTCCCCTCCTAGTCTAGGATTGGAGGGAGAAATCCTTGTCACTCTTCTATCCCCTGAAATTGTACCGTGGTTTAGACCCAATGCCTCAGAAGATTTTCCTACCTTGGTCTTTACCACCCCTCCTCCTATTGTTGTTGTTGCTACCATGGAGAGGGAAACCTCATTTCCTTCAATCCCTTTATCCTTTTCTTTGAATCCTCAGTTTCCTTTCCTCTCGGAGGCTCAGTTCTAGTCTCCCCAGTTTGAACCCCTTCTCCTCCTAATTCTCCTCCACCTCATATCCCTATGGCAGGTGCTAATCCCCCTGGAAATAGAATGGATTCCATAGTGGATGCAAGATGTGCCCCTCTGGTCCTGCCTCAACCCATGAATGCTCTCCCACTACTGCATTTGGGTCAAATTTCGACGGCGCGTTCGACGCAATTGCCACTTTCTATTGTTGGAAGACCGACAAACCTCGGACCCCCTCAAACCTCGTTTCACATGACGTTGTTTTTCCGATGACCTAGTTTTCGTCTATATTGCGACGTTTCAAACGTGGCAAGAGAGACATTGCAAACGTGGCAAGACTGATGTTTCAAACATGGCAAGAGAGATGTTGCAAACGTGGCAAGACCGATGTTTCAAACGTGGCAAGAGAGATGTTGCAAACATGGCAAGACCGACGTTTCAAACGTGTCAAGAGAGACATTGCAAATGTGGCAAGACCGATGTTTTAGATGTGGCAAGAGAGATGCTTCAAAGGTCTCAAGACCGACATTTCAAACGTGGCAAGTGAGACGTTTCAGACGTGGCAAGAGAGACGTTTCAAAGGTGGAAAAAGAGACGTTTCAAAGGTGGCAAGACTGACGAGACGAGGTATTAGCTTCAATGTGGTTGCTATGGGAGAGACACTCTTGGACGTCGCAAGAACGACGTCCATTAGGTGGCAACAGCGATGGCCAGGAGTTACTAGCTCCGACGTGGTTTCTATGGGAGTGACAATCTTGGAGGTGGAAAGAGAGACGTCTTGGACATGGCAATAGTGACGGGAAGAGAGTGAACGACGTCACAATTTCCACCTTTGTGTAGGTATTTAAAAAAAAATACAATATCAATATCAAGACCTAATAGTCATTCCAAGCCCAAAGGAGGAGTAATTCATATAGGTGTCAGCTAGTGA
>JZKD02S0085558.1:131834-206097 GCA_000966675.3 Picea glauca | reverse complement strand
GAATAATAATTCATACAAATTAAAATATCTAGTTACATACCTCATCGACCAACGCAACATTTGTATCATCCTTCTTCTGTATCTTCTTCTTGATCATCCAACTCAATATTTGTATTAGCATCCGGTTCAGAAACATTGTTGAAAGGATTGATGATATCATCATCATCATCATCGTCATTGTCATTTTTGAGCATATCTTCATCGATATCATCATCAAGAACTAGCGCATTGTCTTCATCTTCTTTATCTTTTTCGTCTTCTTCATCTATCGACCCATATTCTTCCTGCTCTAGCTCTAGTACATCATCTTCTTCTTCAATATCATCTTCCTCATCTATAGTATACTTTACTGGCCTTCCTCTTGGATCATATCTAACAACAAATGACCAATCTATCTTACCAACAAATGACTTTTTTTACGTCGCAATTCCGACGTAAAAAAGTCCTAAGTGACCGTTGGTATTTTGACTTGGTGAACATACTAAGGTGATCGTTGGAGGGCAAAACCTAGTTTCCAAAACGTCGCAATTGCGACATAAATTTTCACAAACGTGGCAAGAGAGACGTTTCAGTGGAAAATGTGGCAAGAGCAACGTTAACATGGCAAGACCGACGTTAATGTGGCAAGAGAGACATACATATTCACAAACATGGCAAGAGAGACGTTCCAGTGGAAAACGTGGCAAGAGTGATGTTCCAGTGGAAAACGTGGCAAGAGAGACGTTAACGTGGCAATATCGATGTTAACGTGGCAAGAGAGATGTCAACATGGAAAGAGCGACGTTATCGGGCAACATGAATTTTTATTTTTTTAAAAGTCCTAAGTGACCGTTGGTATTTTGACTTGATGAGCATACTAAGGTGATCGTTGGAGGGGAAAACCTAGTTTCCAAAATGTCGCAATTGCGACATACATTTTCACAAACGTGGCAAGAGAGACGTTCCAGTGGAAAATGTGGCAAGAGCAATGTTAACGTGGCAAGACCGATGTTAACGTGGCAAGAGAGACATACATCTTCACAAACGTGGCAAGAGAGACGTTCTAGTGGAAAACGTGGCAAGAGTGACGTTCCAGTGGAAAACGTGGCAAGAGAGACATACATCTTCACAAAAACGTGGCAAGAGAGACGTTCCAGTGGAAAACGTGGCAAGAGTGACGTTCCAGTGGAAAACGTGGCAAGGGAGACGTTAACGTGGAAAGACCGACGTTAATGTGGCAAGAGAGACGTCAACGTGGAAAGAGCGACGTTATCGGGCAACATGAATTTTTTTTTTTTATAAATTTCCTCTATTTTGTGATAATATGGACAATTTTGTCTATAACGCCGCAAATAAAACGTCGAAATTTTTACAATATGTACTAGTGCCCCTACTGGAGATTACCTAAAGTACATGCCCAAATTCACCAGGGAGGAAGACATAATTGTTGAAGAGCACCTTGCTTCCTTCTACAGTTATGTAGACAATCTGAATATTGAAAATGAAGATGTTTGGATGAGAGTCTTTATCTAGAGTCTTGATGGTGAGGTTAGGAAATGGTTTAGAGGTTTGACTCCTAGATCCATTGCTGGTGTTAGCGATCAAAAATGCACCGACATTTTTGAAAGAGTGATGCCTAATATTGTAAGAAATATTTGACTAGATTCCCAAGCTCCAAATGCAGATTTAAAAGCACCATTGGAAATCTTAGGATTTGTATATGTCGATCGACTATTTAAGCATGCAAAACGGACTCTCCGTGACTGAGAAATTTGATTTTGAAAAAATCTGCGATTTCACCAGCACAAAAGGCAGAATTATAACTAGTTAGCTGGTGAAAGCTTTGCCTTTCACCAGCTAAGGAGCAGATTTTTGGGTAAATTAGCTGGTGAAAGCCTGTCATGGCTAGAATAGCCAAATTTTCACCCAGATCAGGATTTTTTGGGTTATAATGGTTTGAAACCATTTCAAATGGACAGATGTTGAATTATCAAGTCTAATTCAACAGCTAGTTTGGAAAGGGAAGTCAAAAGGAGTTTTGTGACTAAGTTTTTGTTGATTTGTAAGGAAAAATATCATGGATGAACAAGCACATCACCCAATTCGAATTCTATCATCATGATATCAAACTAAGGAGCCTTGGAAGGCTGATCTCCACTTCATCAAATGTTCAACACATTCAAAGGACCAGCACATAGGGATCATCCTTATTCTAAGGGTCTATCCCTATCTTTTTGTAAATACAGTTTTTGTTTACTGTTTTTAGATAAACAGATCCATAGTTTAAGGATCTGATAACCATATTGTAAAGCTATAAATCTACAGAAAGAAGACTAAGAGGGGGTTCAATTTTGGATACTCTTTTGCTATTGTACTAAGACACTTATTTTTCAATACAGAAAGACAAACTTCTTTTGTTGTTAATGACAGATTTCTTCATCTATTCCATGTTCTGTACTTTATTTCAGTTTATCTCAGCTTCTAAGAATTATTAATTTCTTATTAAGCTCATGAACTTGAACTAAAGGAATTGTTGTTG
Source organism: Picea glauca (assembly GCA_000966675.3). Lineage (NCBI taxonomy): Eukaryota > Viridiplantae > Streptophyta > Pinopsida > Pinales > Pinaceae > Picea > Picea glauca. The sequence goes on along the minus strand of JZKD02S0085558.1, from coordinate 203,579 downwards.
GCTTGTATGATCCTACACACTGTTGTACTTGATTATCTAGATCAGTTTTCTCCATACCTTTTGATATTACTATGTCTAGTCATTGATTCCTAAAAGCACTGTTTCATTCGATTGCATTGTGAGTTGTCTTCCCATTAGCTACTCTCTATTATCCCATTGATCCACACTTTCATTATTCATGATTTATTAAGTTACCAAGCATCCTTAGTCTACAACCCTAAGGAGTTTCTTGGAGTGATAACAAATTGGCACCGTTGCTAGGAAGAGGAGATTGAAGCTCAGCTTCCCTAGGAGACGACATAGATCCATCTTTGATGATAGACAAAGCCTAGACATCATTTGGTTGTAATCATCTATATGGCGACTCCATGAAGGAAGAATTCAGTGGCAACTCCATTGTTCAGAAATCTGTTGGTGACTCCATTGGTATGACATGAACAAGATCTTAGCTAAGAGGTATGCCTTTTGTGATTTTTCAAAGATTGTTGGTTTCCCTAATCCAGTACCTAGTAGGGATGAATGGGAACGCAGCCTTCCCAAATTTCGAGGAGAAGAATGGGAAGTTCCATCTGAACACTTGTTGGATTTTCATGAGTTTATTCATTGGCTCCAGATCATACATGAAGATGTTAAGATTAAATTGTTCAAGTATTCATTAGAGGGGATAGCCCTTGATTGGTGCAGGTCTCTTCCATCTTCAAGCATTCACTCACTGGAAAGATTTCATTATGCTTTCCATTCATTTTGTAAAGATGAATTTCCAGCTGAAAGTCTCTTTGAAGATTGTTGTGGTGAATTCGAGAAGCAAGTTCAACAGGAAGTAGTCCTTTATTCTGTTTGTCAAAATGATTATTATGAGAATTGCATAGATGTCTCTGTCACACCTATTGCCTTCGATTTTCATGAAGGATCAATTATAGAAGAGAATTGTTCTCAAATTTTTAAAAGCGTTTCTCATGGTGTATTTTCACCTGAAAGAAAAGAGGAAGATCAAGAGATTGTGCATTTTCCTATGCAAAACAAGGGAGTGCTAGATTCACTTGTCTTTGATGAAGAACAATACTGTCATCCGGAAACTCCCGCAGTAGATATTGAAACTCCTGCAGCTAACATTGAAAAGTCATCTACAAAAATCAGCAAGTTTGCATGCACCGTACTTGAACCTAGATCTGCAGACAACAACAAACCATTCATCATCGACAATGTAGTTAGTTTGCATCCCTGTTCAGATTTACACGCAGTTGAAGGTGGCAGCTATTCTTGGAAGAAGGGTATGCAAAGATCTTATGATGTTCAGTCGAAACAACAGGAAGAAGTGTTTTCTTACAGTGTCATTGATCCTTTTGTTGATTATCTAGAGTATTCGAGTAGCATAAATGTCAAATTACTCTTGTCAAACGAAGGTTGGTTATGTTGCACTTTCAAATTGTATATCAATATTCTATGTTTCCCGGCATTCATCATTTCCAGATCAGAAGTTTTACCAGTTATTCAGATACTTGTATGGCTTCATTGGAAGCATGATTTTACCTGACCTAGAAACAATACAGTGGTTAGAGTAGGAGTAGGTAGAAGAATAAGCTCGCCTAATTTTAGAAGTATCAAAACATAGGATTTAAGATTTTATCTTAGAAATAAATTGATCCTCCAAAGATTTTTTCAATTTTTTGTGAAAAAGCTTTTCAACAGCTAACGTATGTTGTGAAGTTGAAGTTAGTTGGTGGAAACCTTGGGTTTCAACAGTTAAGGTGTACTCCCCGCAGCAAGTAAGTTGGTGAAAGCACTTACTGTAGTAAACATCAGAAGGAAACTTCGGCAATTGTTATAGTGACTATATTTGTCCTATGCATGCACACCTGAAGGAATTATTGACAAAGAGTAAGAAGCTTTGGGACGCAAGATCAACATCAAACAAAAGACTATCAGTCAAACAAAGCTTGCAGCTGTCGAGCAAAGTATCTAATGAGCACCTAGGTGTTGAGGCCATCGACAAATTGCAGGCCACTCGTTATACACTTATACAGATCAAAAAAATTTAGCATTCAAAGGCAAAATAGATAAATGTCATTCACTGCCAGCAGGGGAAACATCGAGTTTCATTTGGAGTGGAGGGGACAACCATGTTATTTGTTGGAAACACTTAAGTGCCAATAACATAGTCTCTGGGGCAGTTGATGTTGTTGGCTGGATTGTTCACTTTGAGGTTATGGGTGGTTCAATGGGAAAAGTATCTGAAGTAACTCAAGTTCCCGCCCCGAGATCAGTTTTGGATCATGGCAGCAGGAGTCTTACATGGCTAAAGGTCATAGAATATCCTGCAATATATAGGGACACGCTTGTTGAACAGATGGAGACACATTCTTTGGAAGGCATAGTTCCATCTGTCACACATGGAGTGATATTGAAGCAATACAAAATGAGTTCTTTTGAAAGCATTCCACTTGCATCAGAAATTTTGGTTCCTATTGTTGATGAGATTGTAAAGACAGTGAATAAAGAAAACAGGACTTTGATTATTTTCCCTCCAAAGGGACTTTTTGGAACTTGCCAGAAGACCTGAAGCTATAAGAAGACTGCATCCTGCAATATGGGAGTTTTGTAAGTAGCATCCACCAGAGAATGTCCAAAAGAGATTAACATATACAAGAATTAAGAATTTGGGATTGAGGCCTACAAAGAAGCAACTGTAATAGGTTGGAATGCAGTGGCTGATTAAGAAGATAAATGTTGTTGGGGAACTTCTTTATGTTGCCCAAGCACTGAAATCTGTGCGTGGGTTGCCGCCCAGCTGGTTTCTGGGAGGATTTGACATAGCTTGACATAGAGATAGAATGTTTTATTTGGGAAAGATGGACAAATAAGTTAGACAAATGCACAGAGGCACATTATTATTGGAACCCAGTCACAAATGTGATCCCAGGCATGCAAAATACATGGCTTATTGTTTAATGTATAGAGGAGATTTATGTAAAGTCCCAAGAAGCAATATGTATGATAAGAAACAACATAGCAGTTGTAGAAGTATCCTCCCATCTTGACCATAAATTCGATCTAATGTTTGAAAAGTGTGCGCTTGTACACTTGTATGTTGGTGAAGGGATAGAAGAACATGAATTCTTCAAGGCCAGGGAAGACTTGGCTTCTCTTGGAAAATATTATGTCTTTGCAGAGGTTTTAGTGTAAAGAGTAGCCTGAGCAGGGACAAATTACAAAATGTTGTATCCGAGTATGAAGGCGATAGGGAAAAATGTAATGGATGTAGTGGAATTTGTAACTTCACAGAGATGAATAAACTATCGGCCTGAATAAAATCAAAGGGTCCAAGAGGAACAACACATCGTAGAGATCGCCAAGCAGGAGATGAAAAGATTGAGCAAGGAGCTCGAGCAAGCTCAACATAAGTCCACAGCGAGAAGACATCTTAATGCTATTCAAAAGGTGCTTTGGGATCGAATCATCACCCAGCTCAATTGATTTTGATCTCACTTCCTATACTTTAATAATACTGAGGCTAGCCTAGTGGCAGAAGCCAACACTGAGATTCATAATTTCTGGTCTGATACAAAAGATAAGGCGCCTGAAGCTGAAAACATCATTGCATTCCTGCAAAAAGTAGAAGAGGGTAAGTTGCCTGGTTTAGGGATTGGGAACCGCACCGACATGATTGTCGCCATTCGCAGTGTTGAGAAAGCAAGAACTGATGTTCACTCTGCTGTAGAGGGTCTGTGTGTTCGAAGAAGCATACAGAGAGAGCATGGATGGAGTTTCTCTGGCCATGGAAAGGATTAGGACCAAAAACGCACATGATGCTTCCGTGTCTTCCCAGGTGGAGGTTCAGAATTGTGGCATTCGCTCAAAGCTTCTATCACAAGAGTATCATCTTTATGTTGTCGATGTGTTAGCTTGTGGGCACGTCTACCATGGAGATTACATACAGATAATAAGGAGATTGGTCATGAATTCTATGACATCATCAATGTTTATAAGAGTGTTTTAATTCTCATCCAATTCAAACGGCCCGTGAATTGCTCATTCAAAACGTATTTTCAAATTTCCAGATCCATTCAAGTTGGCTGAAGAATGGTCGAAAGCTTGGAAAATTCATCATCCAGGTGTGCATTCAGTTAACATCCAGCATCAATCTTGATTCTGTGTGATTAATACGTGAATTACTCTCATCTCAAAACTCGTTTACTGTTTGATTGAGTCACAGTTCTTTGATAAGTCATGTTCATGCTTAAATTATGACTAAATTGACTAGAGTTACCTATAATCACTTTGCATCCCAGGTTTTCATACTAGAACTCTAAGTCCTGCTATTTATCATCAATTTATCCTTGATCATACACCTGTCACTCGAATTGAGTCATATACCAAAACTGAGAGTCGTATCTTCAGCTTTCAATTGCGCTCTTAATTACATATTTGGTCGTTGAGTTAATTCATAAGTTGAAACCCTGACTCAGTTTTTATTGCCTAAAATTACTCCTAATTGTTGATTTACAGTTTTATTTATCGAATTAGAGTCTATTATCTCAACCAACTCATTGTTTCAGTTTGATTACCTAATATCTAACTCTGTTTGTTGAGTCACAATTCCTTTGTTGAGTCATACCCTGTGACCCTTGACCTATCTGTTCACTAATTGCACGCATATCTCCTGGATTTGAGGAACCCATCGGCAATCACTATTATGTCAAAGTCTGGACCAGCCTTAAGGGCCGAAATTGATGGAGTCTGGTACTTGGAGGTGCACCCAGAAGAAGATTGCCCAGCAGTAATCCGGGGTAGTTCAGTCAGACCAACAATTGCAGCAGAGGCTAAAGCAGCAGCAGCAGCAGGCCCTCATACAACAGGCCATGTTTCAATAACAATCACTCTATCATGTCGGCATGTTGGCACCTTTGTCCCAGATATGTGGGTAACATAAGTGTACATGTCACAGAAGGTCTTCTTGCAGAGGTATTTGGTGTTGTTGGCCCACTAGAGGGATGCAAGCTTATCAAGAAAGAAAAGTCATCCTATTGTTTTGTGGACTACTACGACCATAGATCAGCTGCAAACTCCATTTTACATATTAATGGAAAAAAAATATATGGTCATGCTATTAAAGTCATTTGGGCTTATGCAAGTGGGAAAAGAGAAGACACAATAGGTCACTACAGCATTTTTTTTGGCGATCTCAACCCAGAGGTTACATATGCAGCTCTCTTTGCTTGTTTTTCTATTTATCCAAGTTGTTCATATGCAAGGGTTATGTGGGATCAAAAATCTGGTAGTTCAAGGGGATTTGGCTTGGTTTCCTTCAGAAATCAGCAGGATGTTGATAATGCAATAAATCGGATGATAAGGAGGAAAATATTGGGCAGTTTCTTTACCCGGAAGGAATTGAGTATTTGATGTGGAATACTTATGACGTGCATTTCTATGCATCCTTTGCATTGCTTATGTTATTTCCAAAACTTGAATCTCAACATCCAAAGAGATTTTGCTGCTACTATATTGATGCACGATCCAGAAAGGTGAAGTTCTTATTTGAAGGTGAATGTGGTGTCAGAAAGGTATTAGGTGCAGTGCCACATGATCTTGGATTAAATGACCCCTGGTGTGAATTGAATGCTCACAATATTCATGATTCTAGTATATGGAAAGATCTCATCCCCAAATTTGTTCTACAGGTTTACAGAGACATGGTTGCAATTGGTGAAAAATCATTTTCCCATGTTGTTTGGCCCTCTGTTTATATGGCCATGGCTTACATGGATCAATTTGACCAAGATAAAGATGGAATGATATAAAATGAAGGTTTCCCAGATCAAACATATGATGCATGGTCTGTTTCAGGTGTCAATGCTTATTCTGGTAGACTATGGGTGGCATCCCTTCAAACAGTTGCTGCCATGGCAGATGAAGTTGGTGATAAAGCTTCGAGAGAACATTTTCGAGCTAAATTTCAGAAGGCAAAAACTTTGTATGAGAAGCTGTGGAATGGCTCATACTTCAACTATGATAGCAGTAACAGTAGTTTAAAATTTCCAGTTGGGCATTTGGTTAGAAATTCCACATTTATAGGATATATCTGGCACGTGATATCTTTGAGTCTTGAAAACAACAAATTGAAGATAAATTTAAATCCTTAAGATGATTGTGATATAATTTGTTCAAGATTGAGGGAACAATATGCAAATTTTAATTTAGCAAGAGACAAGTGGCAGCAGCTCCGAAGACAAGTGGCAGAGTTTTCAGAAACAAAATTTTAAGGGATCTTGTAAATAGCCAAAGACATAAATGCATGTTATAAACATTGTTGGGATTGAAAAGGCTGAATGACTCCATGGCCCAATACTAAAGGAACCAGGTTTTCCAGGTTCTTGGAGACCTTGCAGGGAGGTCTCCATCCCAGTTGGAGCCAGATGTTAGCGATAAAAAATGCACCGACATTTTTGAAAGAGTGATGCCTAATCTTGTAAGGAATATTTGACTAGCTTCTTGGGATCCAAATGAATATTTAAAAGCACCATTGGAAAGCTTAGGATTTGTAGATGTCGATCAACTATTTAAGCATGCAAAACGGACTCTCCATGACTGAGAAATTTGATTTTGAAAAAATCTGCGCTTTCACCAGCGCAGAAGGCAGAATTATAACTAGTTAGCTGGTGAAAGCTCCGCCTTTCACCATCTAAGGAGCAGATTTTCGGGTAAATTAGCTGGTGAAAGCCTGTCATGGCCAGAATAGCCAAATTTTTTCCTAGATCAGGATTTTTTGGGTTAGAATGGTTTGAAACCATTTCAAATGGACAGGTGTTGAATTATCAAGTCTAATTCAACAGCTAGTTTGGAAAGGGAAGTCAAAAGGAGTTTTATGACTAAGTTTTTGTCGATGTTTAAGGAAAAATATCATGGATGAACAAGCACATCACCCAATTCGAATTCTATCTTCATGATATCAAACTAAGGAGCCTTGGAAGGCTAATCTCCACTTCATCAATTGTTCAACACATTCAAAGGACCAGCACATAGGGATCATCCTTATTCTGAGGGTCTATCCCTATCTTTTTGTAAATACAGTTTTTGTTTACTGTTTTTAGATAAACATATCCATAGTTTAAGGATCTGATAACCATATTGTAAAGCTATAAATCTACAGAAAGAAGACTAAGAGGGGGTTCAATTTTGGATACTCTTTTGCTATTGTACTAAGACACTTATTTTTCAATACAGAAAGACGGTCTTCTTTTGTTGTTAATGACAGATTTCTTCATCTATTCCATGTTCTGTACTTTATTTTAGTTTAGCTCAGCTTCTAAGAATTATTAATATCTTATTAAGCTCATGAACTTGAACTAAAGGAATTCTTGTCGGCTTGTATGATCCTACACACTGTTGTACTTGACTATCTAGATCAGTTTTCTCCATACCTTTTGATATTACTCTGTCTGGTCATTGATTCCTCAAAGAATTGTTTCATTCGATTGCATTGTGAGTTGTCTTCCCATTATCTACTCTCTATTATCTCATTGATCCACACTTTCATTATTCATGATTTATTAAGTTACCAAGCATCCTTAGTCTACAACCCTAAGGAGTTGCTTGGAGTGATAACAACTAGGATCGAGGCTCTAGATGATGTCTTCTTGAGGCAGTGGGGGGATAAAAAATACTTTATGTATTATATCATAGAGTTTGGGTCCATGAAGAGGAAAGAGGGGGAATCTGTCTCTGATTTTTCCAAAATATTCAACAAAATGTACAATAAAATCCTTGTTGAGATAAAGCCCATAGAAGCCTCTGCCAAAATCACTTATGCTAGTGCTTTTGACCCTGATTTATGCCTCTTCCTTAGAGAAAGTAGAGCTACTTCCTTAGCTAATATGCAAGATGTAGCCCTGGAAGTAGAATCCAATGTGTTGGCAGTTGACAGGATTAGAAGCAAACCCAACAGGGGCAAAGGAAGAGGGAGATATGAGGCCTCAACCTATGGTTCTTTTGCATCTCACCCTCAAGTGGACGAATTGACCAAGATGGTAAAGTCCCTATCTGCAGAAATGGAGAAGATGAGGATAGAGGAGAAACAGACATACAAAAATCCCCAAAATGTTGATAATAGAGGTAAATTCAAGAGGCCGAACAACAATGCTCCTCATATTATGCCAAGGGAACAAAGGGATAGAGATAGAAACGATCAGAAAATCTAGGCTCCTCTTCAAAACAACCTTGTTATTGACGAGGAAGAGGAAGAAGAAGAGATAGACCCTGAAATTCATTGTATTGGGGACACCTCCCCATTTCCTCATTTAACTCAATCTGCATATGAAGAATTCCTCATGAACAGTCAAATAAATGAGCTGAGTAAAGGGGAAAAGGCCAACAATATCCCAATAAAATTCAACCTCCAGTCTACAAAGAATCAAGGGAAGTCTGACGTCCCTGATCTAGCTCCTAGAGAAGAGAAGCCTACTAGAGATGCAATAAATCGTAGCAAAGAAAATAAAGCTTAGGACTCCCCACCAATAGCCAAAGATATTGTCTCGGAGGTGAGAGAAGTTTTGAAGCCCCCTTTCTCCTTTAGTTTTGAGCATGAAATCCAAAAGATCAGGATCCCTGTGCCCATTTCAGAGCTAGTGAAACATGAATATTTCAAAAAATACCTCTCTAGGCTATTGCAGTTTCAGCCGTCTTTCCATTCCACGGACTCAGTGAACCTCCAAGATGAAAAACCAACAGTCATCCTAGGCCCTATGGTAGAATATAGATACAATTCATCCCCTCCCTTCTATACATCCCTAAACATACATGATAAGGTGCTGCATAATTTCCTGATGTATTCAAGGGCCTCTCATAATCTCATGCCCAAAACTGTCATGAAAAAATTGGGACTAGAAGTCACAAAGGATTACCATGACTTGTATTCCTTTGACTCTAGAAGAGTGAAATGTCTTGGGGTCATCAAATATCTGGTCGTGACCTTGTTTCAGATGCCCATGAAGAGTTTGGTCATGGAAATTATGTTGGTTGACGTCCCTCCCAAGTTTAACATGTTGTTGTCAAGATCTTGGATAAAAAGACTCTGAGGAACATTGCAGATGGACCTCACATACACTACCATTCCATTGTTCGGAGGAGAGCATATAAGGTTGTACAGAGAAGCACAGTTAGCCTACATTATAAGTGGTGAAGCATACCCCACCAATCATCCTATATTTTCCCTTGATACTGATTTGGGATTCAACTTATTGCAGCTCACTGATGCCCCTGAACCCCCTCATGATATCAGAAAGCCAAGTACTCCCTATGAAGGCTCTCCTCCAACTAATTTTATGTGGAAGATGTTCTTTGATGGAGCCTCTTCTAGAGAAGGCGTTGGTGCTGGAGTAGTTTTTGTTTCCCCTGCTCAGGAAACCATATCTCTGTCATACAAATTAGAATTTGAAGCTACCAATAATGTGACAGAGTATGAAGCTCTCTCTTTGGGTTTGATGGTTTCAAAGGACATGGGAATTGAAGAGATATCTGTGTTTTGGGATGCCGAGTTGGTTGTAAATTAGGTCAGAATTCTTTATCAAGCCAAGCATCCGAGGCTCAGATCTTATAGGAATGAGCTGTGGGATTTTATTGACATCATTTTCTCAGTGTTCAACATTTCATTTGTTCCCAGAGAAGAGAATGTCATGGTCGATTCTCTGGTTGTCTCAGTAAGCCAGTTCAATATCCCACTACCACCTAAGCTCAAGTAGGATGTTGAGGTTAGATATAGGCCCTCCGTACCTGATAATATCAAGCATTGGAAGGTGTTCAAGGATGATCTTGAAATCAAAATATTCCTCGAGTCAGTTGATGAGTTCTTTTCTTTACACATTGATCAGGATCATGATTCTGAAGGTGGGCCTCCTCCTGAAATATTGTTGAATGAAATTTCTAATCATCATATTGTGCAGTTACCAAGAAATCACATTCTGAAGGGACTAGTCCCTCTGGAGAGGAGATTTGATAGTGATTATGTGGTCGTGAAAGCTCAGAGACCGATTGATGATGCTGACATAGCTAAATGCAACATTGGTATAGAGGAGGATCCCAAGTTTGTCAAGCTATCAAGCAACTTTTCAAGGGAACAGAGGGTCGAGTATACTGATCTATTAAAATAATTTTATAATGTGTTTTCCTAGACCTATGAAGACCTTAGGACATATGACACAGCATCATTGAGCATAAGATCCCACTGAAAGAAGAGGCTAAGCCATTTAGGTAGAAATTGAGACAAATTAATCCTATGTTGATGCCTATCATGGAGAAGGAGGTAAAGAAGTTGTTGGATGCCCAGATCATCATGCCTTTGAGATATTCAGAGTGGGTGGCCAACCTAGTCCCAGTGAAAAAGAAGAGTGGGGAAATCCGACTTTGTGTCAATTTCACGAACCTGAACATGAGCTCAAATAAAGACAATTACCCCTTGCCAAAAATGGAACATATATTACAAAGGGTAACTGGCTCATCAAGGATGTCCATGATTGACATCTTTTCAGGATACAATCAGATCTTCGTCTTTCCTGAGGATAGAGAAAAAATAGCCTTCACCACTCTGTGGGGAACATTCATGTATGCCAAAATGCTCTTTGGGTTCATGAATGCAGGGGAAACATTCCAACAAGCCATGGACATAGCCTTCATTGGAGAAAAATACAAGTTTGTGGTCATCTATCTAGATGACATTACAGTTTTCTCCAGATCAGATAGAGAGCATTGTGAGCATTTAAAAAGGGTTTTCTTGAAACGCAAGAAATTTGGTCTCTCCTTAAATCCCAAGAAGTCTTTGTTTGCCATAAAGGATGGACAATTATTGGGGAATATAGTATCTTCCGAGTGAGTAAGAATTGATCCCAGTAGAGTGGAAGCAATCCAAACCTTGTCACTCCCGAGATCCAAGAAAGAGGTCCAGTCTTTCTTGGGGAAAGTTAATTTTCTAAGAAGGTTTTTTTCCAATTTTGTCAAATTGGTGAAACATATCATATCCATGCTCAAGAAGGGAAACAAAGTAAAATGGCATGTTGAGCCCAGATAATCCTTCAACCAAATCAAAAAATCATTGACTGAAGAACATGTGTTGATCAGTTCCAATTACTACAAATGAATGTTTAGGGGCTAGAACAACCTATTTTCTTTTTCAGCAGGGCATTGAGGGACACAGAAGTTAGATATGACATCATGGAGAAGCAGGCCTATGCCTTGGTGAAAGCCCTTAAGTCTTTCAGATTCTATGTTCTACATTCGAATATCATTGCATATGTTCCTTCAGATGTTGTGAAGGACATACTCATCCATCCTGACATAGACAGGAGGAGAAGCAAGTGGTTTCTAGAATCCTTGAATTTGACCTAGAAATAAAACCCACCAAGCTAGTTAAAGGCCAAGTTTTAGCCAAGTTGTTGGTCGAATCTAATTGTAAATCTTTGGAGGTTAACTTCATCAATGTTTTCTCAGAAATTCAGCTGGCTGAGTTATCTCGTACAAACACACAAGTCAGGCCTCCATTGGCAAAGTGCACCTGGTACAAAGATATTATATTTTTTCTCCAGGAGTTGCGACCTCTAGATGGTATGGGAAAAATCAAGGCAAGAGCTCTTAAGCTCAAGGAAATTAAATATTTCCTTGTTGATAGAAATTTATATTGGAAAGACCCCCTGGGGGTACTTTTGATATGTTTCGACCCAATCCTTTCTATTTTCCCTTAGTCGATATTCTCTCTCTCTCTCTCTCTTTGCCTATGTTGTTGATTCTTCTGTTTTCCCGAGCCCTTAGCCAGTCATTAAAGTGATCAACACAGACCGCAGTCATCAGCACCAAGCACAACACTTGAAGCTTTTAATATGGATTCAAATCAAGCAAGCAAGCAAGATCACCCTTCAACGGAAAAGATCCTTCAAGAAGATCAGATTGATGTCCATCGGGTGATCACGATCACAAAGTTGCACGAGGAATAGCGTCAGGCAGAGTCATGATTTCGCGAAGTCATAAAGGTCAAAGGGAAGAGTTATGAGGATTTGTGAAATGCGAAATCATGAAATGATCTAAGCCGTCCTTCTCAGCAGGATGCATGGCACATGATTAAGCATTTCGTGATTTCGTGGATCAGAGCAGTCAAGGAGAAAAATCATCAGACCTCATGAAATGTGAAACCTAAAATCAACATGAGTCGTTGATCTTGAAGGGGACAGGTGGCAACAGATTAAACGGTTTCACGGAATTGGATTTCGGGGGTTTTGAAATAAGCCACAAGCAGTTGTCATGAGTCATGAAATCATGAAATAATCTGGGTCATTCAAACTAGCGGAGCATGTGGCACCTGATCGACGATTTTGCAATTTCACGAATCGGGAAATCTGAAGTCAGTAGTATGGAATCTCTCAATAGTTGAAGTCCTGAAACGTCTTTGGAGTATAGGCACCATTTTGCGACCCCTGGTCATGTGAAAAAATGGTTTAGGAGAAGCAGTCAGCCCCAGTCGCATATAAAGGACTAATTCAGGGTCCTATAAAAGCATCGCAACCATTGATTATGGAGAAGATATGACCATTGGTCAGATAAGAGATTTTGCGGTTTTGGGGATCGAGAAATCTGAAGGTGAGCCATATGAAAGCTCCCGAAACGTGAAATGTTAGGATGTATTGTGATATTAACGTAGGGTCGTGGCCCTGGGTTACATTGAGAGAGGGGCCATAGGAAAGGAAGCTAGCTTTTGAGTCTTGGAGAGTAGGAACATGGTCATCCCTTGTGCATTTTGTCTTGGCCACTCTCCATGGAAGAAAGCAGTTAATGAAAGTTGGGTTGGGTGGTCGAAACCTCGGCTCAATCCATAAATGGAAGGCATGGAGGGTCTAGAGCAGTCATCTTGTGGTACCCTTGTGGAAGGTTCCCTGCGAGAGCCATGCCAATATGAGCCAGTGTCTAACAAAAGACTGCATGTGCCATCTTCAAAGAGATCCTGCAGACACAAATCCTTGAATTTAATCGCTCAGCGACTCTCTTGTTGCCAGTGGTGGATTTCTCTGAGTATATAGGGATCATTTTGATATTTTGTAATGGTCGATGGTTAAGCTAGTGTTGGCCCTTGACCAAGTTTTCGGAGATCCTTGGTCAAGTTTGACCATTTTGGACTTCGATAGCCTATTGAAGGTGGAGCACAAGATGAAGCAGAGATTGCGGGATCTCAACCCCTCTTTTGATCCTTTTTGGGATTTGGGAATATGTAATGGGAATGGGATGTTGGCCCATGGGTTTACCCATGATTAGGCCTATTTTGTATGTATAAATAGAAGGATAGGCAATGTAAGAAGGAGTGTGTGCAAGTTGGATAAGTTCTAAGAGTTGGATCTGTGTGATCAAGAATCATAAGGCTTTATGCATACTATGAGAACTTGCAGAGCTAAGTGAAAGAGGTTGTGACAAATTGTGAAGGGATTCATGTTGTAACGCAAGGAAGGAGGATCTAGCAAGGTGAATAGATCTCTTGTCCTATTCAGAGTAAGGGTTTCGAGGATTTGTGCATGTAACCTATTGAACAGATAATAAATAAGAAGAGTTGGTGAATGTAGCCCCAGGGTGGGGGTGAACCACGTAAATAATGTGTTATTCTGCTCTGTGTAATGTCCTGATGTGTTTATGTATTATTGGCTAACTACATTGAGATGATTAGATAGATATGATTATGCTTCGTTGTTATGATGAATCTTGATGTTAGATATGACATAGGTGAATGTTCTTAGTGCTTGAATCTGCTAGATCTGATACATTTATTTGTGCTAAGTGCTTAATTACATGAGATCGGGGTGAATGTTGCGATGCTCTGTTTTCTCTGCGAAGTAGATATTGGTTATGTATTGATGAATGATTACTGCTAAGTTCTTTGTTAAGTATTATAATCATAGATCTATGTCCCGGCTAAAGTTGCAGACACCTGAGTCCTGCAACCACCCCTACCTCTACCTCAGGTGAGACTTCATCTGCTTCACAAGTGTTGCCGAAAGGGCCGGTAGTTAGGGTTTTGCTGGTACGTTGTTGTAGCGTTGAACCCTGGGTATGCCCCTATGCCAACAAATGGTTCCATTGCTAGGACACTGAAACTATGATTGTTGGGAACTAATGTAAAGAAAAGAGAAATTTTGTGCGTAGATCTATTGCTGAAGTGAACAGTATCGGACCTGAAACTATGATTGTTGGGAACTGAGAAAGAATAAGCTATGTGAAAAAATTCGATCTGAAATTAAAAAAAACAAAAATCTATGTGTGTAGATCTGTTGCTCCAGTGCACAGTACTCTACTTAGTATGTGAAGCTCTGTGCTTGAGAAAGAATTCATATCTCAAGAAAAGATATCAGATCTGAAGAAAAGAGGTAATATCTGCAAGCTTTGTGCTCTGATAAAGGTAAGAATAGTGAAAAGTTCTAGATCTGAAAGCTTTGTGCTCTGTAGAAGTGAGACAAGTGGAAAATTTTTGTTTCTAGAGTATGGATCTAAGTGTGTTTGATAGAGTATGTCCTAGCTTGAAAACTAGGGTATTGGAAGACAAAAGAAGATTTGATATGATTATATCTTATAAGAATAGTGGAAGATATGTTATACCTATGCATAGAAATAATGTTTGGACTAACAAATGGATGCAGGAGCCTAGAAAGAATTGTTTGCAGGTTAGCTACCAATATCCTAGTGCGCAGTACAGGAAAGGTTGTGGATCATTTAAATGAAAGAGAGGATTAACCCTCTGTTACATTTGCAAACAACCAAGACATCTTGCTAAGAAATTCCCTAGAAGAAGACCTGGTTGTCTTTGTTGTAAAGATATGGACCATGAAGTATTGGATTGTCCTAGAATGATTGCTAAGCTTGAAGCAATGAATATGAACCAAGAGAACCCTAAGGAAGATCCAGAAATTATGGCAAAACCCCAAAAAGAATCAGAGAAAGTATTGCTACATATGAAAGAAACCCTAAATGATCACTGACATATCATCTTATCATAGGTCTTTAAAGAAAAAGAATAACTTGAAGCAAGAATAAGAGATTTCGAAATTGACTATTTTCTAGATGGGGAAACATAGGTGAATATTATGACAGAAAGAACTTGGGAAATTTTAGGGAAGCCTGCTATGACTCCTTCATTGGGAGGAATAGGTTTATTTAAGTGAAAACTGATAAACCTATGTGGAAAGATCACCCAGATCCCTATGAATGCTAATGGAACTTCAATGGAAGAATATTTTGAAATTATTAAACGTATTGAGGACAACACACCATTTACTATGTTTCTTGGAAAACCTTGGATTGAAAAAAATCAGGCCAGAAGGAAAGAAGAAAAAGAAGTTTTAGAGCAAAAGAAGCAAGAGTTAAAATATTTTATAACTAGAAGGATCGCACAATTGATTGAAGATCAGGAGAATAGATCGGAGTCATCTAACAACAACGACATAGATGTCGAAGTTTCAAGAACACTAGAGGACCCACAGAAGACTGAAACATCTATCCTAGATAACGAAAGAATGTTACCCCTGAAAGAATCTCAATAGAGCGAAGTAACTGTGTCAAAAGAAGATAAGAATCAGAATGGAAAAAGGCATATTGAGACGAAGCTCACTTGGAAGAAGGATAGGAATCTAAGAAAGAAGAAATCTAAGATCGAAAAGTTACAAAAGGTTCCAGAGGGAACTTCACAGAACAAAAAGTTGCAAAATTGGAGATTCGCCGGAATAGAAAAACAGTGAAACATGGCACTTCGCCATGGCGAAGCAATACAGTCGTTGAGGGATATTATAACCGTTCAGCCAACTCTCTAAATGGGTAGAAAGAAATTTAATGGATAGACAGATCGCCACCAGACCGTTGGGACCGTGCCATAACAGACTGAACTGAGTTAATGAAGGCTTCATACCCATTGCAAGCGACCCATTGTCGAGGTACCTATTTATCCCATCATGCCATGCACTGAGAACACTTTTCCTAAATATGGATTTGAACTCACAGACTTGTTGATTGTATACAGTGACTATTTTTCTATTGCCTTCTATCTCATTATAGTGTCTAAGTTACCCTCTGAACCCGAGATTTCCAACCCCAAGTGTGTATGTCAGACGAGTTGAGCGCTGCAGAGAGAATTGTTGAAGAATTTATAATCGACTTGATGACTAAAATAATCATGTCAATGTCCACAGGCATACAAGAATCATCGACGAGAGGACCGCAAGCTTCTCCGTGGAATGCTCGCAGATTTGGACCATCCCAACCATCTGATGAAAAGAGAACCAAACACATGGATGACTTAGTGAATGACAAATTGATCTCGACTATACTACCCACCTATATTCCACCTCTGAGAAGCGTGATAAATCAATACAGTGTGCCCAAAAATTTTGAGTACACCTTGGTCACTACGTATCTCCTGAAAGGGATCTGCGCAGTTCGAGAAGACCAAGATAAGATTGCAACATTGAAGTTCAATGAATTCAACCTTGGAGATCACAAGGTTTATGGTATGCTCGCCCCACATAAGTACCTGACTAGGACTAAAGGAAAAAACTTGAAGATCGTCCCTCAACAATGGACTATGGACCTCACGCAGTCCACCCTGCTCAACGTCATGAAGATTCCCCACTTCGGATGACACTAGGAGGTGAATGCATGCATCAAGTTGTTGTTGTCTTGTAATATTGTTACCATGGCGGATATTTGTGGTTAAAACACCGTATAACAATTGATCTGATGTTGATCCATAGGGTCATAGGCCTAAGTATGCAAGGACCTAACCCATAGGACTTTTATCCAAGAAAAGTCATTGATCGCGCTCTAGCTCAGAAGATAAAGGACACTTAAGACAATGTCGAGAAAGGAACGTGAGGCTATAAGGTAGATTCTATCCAGAGTGGCACAGTGTGCCTCTTCTGTCATATGATTGCAGGGAAGTTAGTAAGAAAAAATTGACCAACCCAAGTCACCGGCTTTGTAGTCGACCTCACAGGGAAGTGCACGGAGGGTCTTCAAATGAACTGGGAGAAGTACCTAGTGAACTAGTTAGAACTCGATTGCAGAGAGGCTCAGGATCAAGGGTACTAATTTCATTTCATCTGGATATTGATCCTGATTTATTTTATCACCTAGGAGATAATGGAAGGTGCGACCTTCCCCTACATTGAGCCTTTTGAACCATTGGCTACAAAGTTCAGTACACTATGGTACTCGAACGATATGAATAAACAGTGGCAGTCCAATGTTGTTTTGCATGCCTATTATAACCATATGAAGACAGCCATACAGTCCGAGCCTCACATGAACCCAAATTCCCTACACCGGTTCCAGCCATTGATGAAGTTCAGCACAGACCAACATTTCATTTACATCACAACGTGCGCTGACGAACACAAGAAACAAATTTAGTCCTACTACAATCTGACGGAGGAGAACTTGGAGGAGATCACTAAGGACTGGTCAGCGAACCTCCTTATTCCAGCAGACACTGTAGAGATATCTAACATAGACATCCCAGACAGAGCACATGATACACCCAAACTTAGCAATACAAAGAAGACCAAAGAAGTCCAAGAGATAGACAACACTTCCGTAAAGACCGCTTCCATATCACCAGAGTAAGGAGGTGATGGTGAAGATTTGAACGACAAAGAAGTCGAACAGAAGCAAGGAGACGAGGTTGATCCTTTAAAGAATAGGAAGGGTTCGCTTCTGAGACCTTCCTCCTGGAAGAAATCAAAATCCTCCATGACCAAGATGCAAACTATCCTCACCTTCGATGACTTCGACTTCCTCATAGCAGCCCTACAAGATGCTTTGCTGGAAATAGCAGAGAAACAATAAGTAAAGCAAGAGGATATGTATGATCGCATCGATACTGAACTTCGAGGGGTATAGCAGGCTCTACAGTCCAGCTGCGCAGTCTCCACTGCGCCAAGAGAACCAGACATGGGAGATGATCCAACGCAACTCCACTGCCTCGCTGATATAGTCGAAGCTCATCTTTGATGAGTGCAAGATGAAACCAAGCAAGCCACCAAGGATTTGGCACAAGTACAGGGAGTACTTGTAGAGAAACGCAGTGCTACGGAAAAGGAAAAGCTTGCTCTCCAAGTGAAGTTTGATGAAGAAAAATATCAACTACAACAAGAAAAGGAACAGTTGCTCACGGAGCAACTCGAGGTAAAGAAAGTAGTCAAGAGAGCACTTCTCTCTATGACATTCAAAGAAGTAAAGGTTGAAGATCAAGTTACACAACAAGTAGCGCAACTTGAAGAATTCATCCAGCAACTACAGCAACGCATCACAGACCTAGAACTACACGTAGTACCTGAGATCCCACAAGATGTAAGGGACCAAAGAGAAGAAACTTCCAGGAGTTCAGTTGAAAGGCTAAAATCTCTTACCCTACAATTTAAGAAGCTCACTAATTGCAGTGCCTTGACATATGAGTGACTCGCTAAGAGTCCAGAATTAAGAGAATAGGAGTCGCAGCTCCAGGAGGCGAAGTATCAAGCTAAAAACATACAATCATAAATGAATCCCCTGTTAGTTGTGGAAAGAATGAAGAGATCTCAAGAGAAGCAGACCGCCCAAAAATAGATTCATGATATCCAGAGTAGAGTTATGGAGGTAACTCAGAAACACCAACGCATACAAGAAAAGGATTTACGATTGTTCACAGAAGTTGAAGGCCAAGGAGCAGAGCTATAACAGATTGTTAATGCAGTTGAACAGCACCTGGAAGGACCAGTAAACGATGTAGTCATCCAAGATTTTACCGATCAGGAGGCCTTGGCGAAGCAGCGGGTCGAAGTGGCTCGAGGCATTTAAGGCAGAATTACCCAGAGCAGAGTGACTCGAGACGAGTCACAGGTGAGTGTTGGGGGCATGTTGGCCCTTGACCAAGTTTTGGGAGATCCTTGGTCAAGTTTGACCATTTGGACTTCGAAAGCTTATCAAAGGCAAAGCGCAAGATGAAGTGGAGATCGCGGGATCTTGGCCCTTCTTTGGGTCCTTTTTTGGATTTGGGAATATGTAATGGGAATGGGATGTTGTCCCATGGGTTTACCCATGATTAGGCCTATTTTGTATGTATAAATAGAAGGCTAGGAAATGTAAGAAGTATTGTGTGGAAGTTGGCTAAGTGCTAAGAGTTGGATCTGTGTGATCAAGAATCATAAGGCTTTATGCATACTGTGAGAACTTGTAGAGCTAAGTGCAAGAGGTTTTGATAGATTGTGAAGGGCTTCGTGTTGTAACACAAGGAGGGAGGATCTAGCGAGGTGCGTATATCTCCTGTCCTATGTGGGTTAAGGGTTTCGAGGCTTTTTGCATGTAACCTATTGAAGAGATAATAAAGACATAGAGTTGGTGGATGTAGCCCCAGGGTGGGGGTGAACCATGTAAATACTATGTTATTATGCTATGTGCAATGTCCTGATGTGTTTATGTATTATTGGCTAACTGCTTTGAGATGATTAGATAGATTTGTTTATGCTTCGTGCTTATGATGAATCTGGATGTTGGATCTAACATAGGTGAATGTGCTTATTTCTTGAATCTGCTAGATCTGGACCATCCCAACCATCTGATGAAAAGAGAACCAAACACATGGATGACTTAGTGAATGACAAATTGATCTCGACTATACTACCCACCTATATTCCACCTCTGAGAGGCGTGATAAATCAAGACAGTGTGCCCAAATATTTTGAGTACACCTTGGTCACAACGTATCTCCTGAAAGGGATCTGCGCAGTTCGAGAAGACCAAGATAAGATTGCAACATTGAAGTTCAATGACTTCAACCTTGGAGATCACAAGGTTTATGGTATGCTTGCCCCACATAAGTACCTGACTAGGACTAAAGGGAAAAACTTGAAGATCGTCCCTCAGCAATGGACTATGGACCTCACGCAGTCCACCTGCTCAACGTCATGAAGATTCCCCACTTCGGATGACACTAGGAGGTGAATGCATGCATCAAGTTGTTGTTGTCTTGTAATATTGTTACCATGGCGGCTATTTGTGGTTAAACCACCGTATAACAATTGATCTAATGTTGATCCATAGGGTCATAGGCCTAAGTATGCAAGGACCTGACCCATAGGACTTTTATCCAAGAAAATTCATTGTTCGTGCTAAAGCTCAGAAGATAAAGGACACTTACGACAATGTCAAGAAAGGAACGCGAGGCTATAAGGTAGCTTCTATCCAGAGTGGCACAGTGTGCCTCTTCTGTCATATGATTGTAGGGAAGTTAGTAAGAAAAAATCAACCAACCCAAGTCACCATCTTTGTAGTCGACCTCACAGGGAAGTGCACGGAGGGTCTTCAAATGAACTGGGAGAAGTACCTAGTGAACCAGTTAGAACTTGATTGCAGAGAGGCTCAGGATCAAGGGTACTAATTTCATTTCAGCTAGATATTGATCCTGATTTATTTTATCACCTGGGAGATGCTGGAAGGTGCGACCTTCCCCTACATTGAGCCTTTTGAACCATTGGCTGCAAAGTTCAGTACACTATGGTACTCGAACTATATGAATAAATAGTGGCAGTCCAATGTTGTTTTGCATGCCTATTATAACCAGATGAAGACATCCATACAGTCTGAGCCTCGCATGAACCCAAATTATCTACACCGGTTCTAGCCATTGATGAAGTTCAACATAGACCGACATTTCATTTACATCACAACGTGCGCTGACGAACACAAGAAACAAATTTAGTCCTACTACAAGCTGACGGAGGAGGACTTGGAGGAGATCACTAAGGACTGGTCGGCGAACCTCCTTATTCCAGCAGACACTGTAGAGATATCTAACATAGACATCCCAGACAGAGCACATGATACACCCAAACTTAGCAAGACAAAGAAGAACAAAGAAGTCCAAGAGATAGACAACACTTCCGTAAAGACCGCTTCCATATCACCAGAGTAAGGAGGTGATGGCGAAGATTTGAACGACAAAGAAGTCGAACAGAAGCAAGGAGACGAGCTTGATCCTTTAAAGAAGAGGAAGGGTTCGCTTCTGAGACCTTTCTCATGGAAGAAATCAAAATCCTCCATGACCAAGATGCAAACTATCCTCACCTTCGATGACTTCGACTTCCTCATAGCAGCCCTGCAAGATGCTTTGCTGGAAATAGCAGAGAAACAAGAAGCAAAGCAAGAGGATATGTATGATCGCATCAATACTGAACTTCGAGGGGTATAGCAGGCTCTATAGTCCAGCCACGCAGTCTCCACTGCGCCAAGAGAACCAAACCTGGGAGATGATCCAACGCAACTCCACTGCCTCGATGATATAGTCAAAGCTCATCTTTGATGAGTGCAAGACGAAACCAAGCAAGCCACCAAGGATTTGGCACAAGTATAAGGAGTACTTGTAGAGCAATGCAGTGCTACGGAAAAGGAAAAGCTTGCTCTCCAAGCGAAGTTTGATGAAGAAAAATATCAACTATAGCAAGAAAAGGAACAGTTTCTCACGGAGCAACTCGAGGTAAAGGAAGTAGTTAATAGAACACTTCTCTCTATGACAGTCAAAGAAGTAAAGGTAGAAGATAAAGTTACACAACAAGTAGCGCAACTTGAAGAATTCATCCAACAATGCATCAAAGACCTAGAACTACGCGTAGTACTCGAGATCCCACAAGATGTAAGGGACCAAAGAGAAGAAACTTCCAGGAGTTCAGTTGAAAGGATAAAATCTCTTACCCTAGAATTTAAGAATCTCACTGATTGCAGTGCCTTGACATATGAGTGACTCGCTAAGAGTCCAGAATTAAGAGAACAGGAGTCGCAGCTCCAGGAGGTGAAGTATCAAGCTGAAAATATACAAGCATAGATGAATCCCCTGTTAGTTGTGGAAAGAATGAAGAGATCTCAAGAGAAGCGGACCGCCCAACAATAGATTCATGATATCCAGAGTAGAGTTATGGAGGTAACTCAGAAATGCCAACCCATACAAGAAAAGGATTTCCGATTGTTCACAGAAGTTGAAGGCCAAGGAGCAGAGCTATAACAGATTGTTAATGCAGCTGAACAGCACCTGGAAGGACCATTAAACGATGTAGTCATCCAAGATTTTACCGATCAGGAGGCCTTGGCGAAGCAGCGGGTCGAAGTGGCTCGAGGCGTTTAAGGCAGAATTACCCAGAGCAGAGTGACTCGAGACGAGTCACAGGTGAGTGTTGGGGGCATGTTGGCCCTTGACCAAGTTTTGGGAGATCCTTGGTCAAGTTTGACCATTTTGGACTTTGAAAGCTTATCAAAGGCAAAGCGCAAGACGAAGTGGAGATCGCGGGATCCCAGCCCCTCTTTGGGTCCTTTTTTGGATTTGGGAATATGTAATGGGAATGGGATGTTGTCCCATGGGTTTACCCATGATTAGGCCTATTTTGTATGTATAAATAGAAGGCTAGGAAATGTAATAAGTAGTGTGTGGAAGTTGGCTAAGTGCTAAGAGTTGGATCTGTGTGATCAAGAATCATAAGGCTGTATGCATACTGTGAGAACTTGTAGAGCTAAGTGCAAGAGTTTGTGATAGATTGTGAAGGGCTTCGTGTCGTAACGCAAGGAGGGAGGATCTAGCGAGGTGCGTATATCTCCTGTCCTATGCGGGGTAAGGATTTCGAGGCTTTTTGCATGTAACCTATTGAAGAGATAATAAAGACATAGAGCTGGTGGATGTAGCCCCAGGGTGGGGGTGAACCATGTAAATACTGTGTTATTCTGCTCTGTGCAATGTCCTGATGTGTTTATGTATTATTGGCTAACTGCTTTGAGATGATTAGATAGATTTGTTTATGCTTCGTGCTTATGATGAATCTGGATGTTAGATCTAACATAGGTGAATGTGCTTATTGCTTAAATCCACTAGATCTGATCCATTTATTTGTGCTAAGTGCTTAATTACATGATATCAGGGTGAATGTTACGATGCTTTGTTTTCTCTACGAAGTAGATAATGTTTATGTATTGATGAATGATTACTGCTAAGTGATTTGTTAAGTATTAGAATCACGGATCTATGTCCCAGCTAAGGTTGCGGACACCTGAGTCCTACAACCACCCCTTCCTCTACATCGGGTGAGAGTTCATTTTCTTTGTGGGTGTTGCTGAAAGGGCCGGTAGTTAGGGTTTTGTTGGTGCATTGTTGTAGCGTTGAACCCTGGTTCTACCACTGTGCCAACAACTACGCTCATGTGTTGTAAAGTTTTAATGAAGCTTTGATTCTTCTAGTTATGTATCTGTATTTGAGACTTATTGTTCAATGACAGTCATCTTTCTTTCTCCCTCTTATTTCCCTCTGATGTTGAAAGAGTTCATGATTGACTGATTCACATGAATTATTGTGACTCTATTATGATGAATGTTTGATGATAATGTTGTTATAATTCCTTTCAGTTTCTTTGAGATTTAAATTCAAGAAGATCTTGTGATTAAGTCTTTTCTTCCTAGGCTACTGGGAGACCTGATGTCCGTGGAAGACCTTTACATTTTTCTCACCAAATTATTCCTCCTACTCACCTTTACTACAACCTACTAACTGAAGTTGAACCAAGACCTCACCTTATTGTGCATGCTGGTCCAGTTTTCCGAGTTAAGACGATATTTACTTGAGACTGCGCCCATTTGACCCTTTTTACAACCAATCTATGACATAAAACTCTGATGGGTATCGAGTTTACCTCTACCGCAATACAGGGGTGACTTCTAGTGCTAACACAATGGTTGACAAGCACATGGGTTCTTTTGGGTGCATCGGGTCCACAAAGGGGCACAAATATTTGTTTGGGAATGTTGGTTTACAAAGGGATGTGACACACCCAAAGGATGCAATGATTTGTGAAGGTGACATTTGCAGTCCATATAAAATAAAAAAGGGTGCACAACCAAGAAGACACAACAAGGAGAGAAAGATAAAATCTAAGGTTCTGAGCCATATTCACACAAGGAGGGGTGAGCACCCTCAAGGGGCCAAGTCTCTCCACTTCGGACAACTTGTGATGCCTTGGTGTGATTTTATGGGTAGAGTTGGGGAGACCTTACTTTAGGTTGAGTTTAACAGCAGGGAGGGTGACTTGGAGTTTGGGGAAGTCTTATCGTAGGCTTCTGTAAAGCATGCTATGAGATAGAACCGTAGGTCTGTGCGAAGTCTTGTGATAGAGAAGAGATGGTGAGTTTATGGTGGATGCACATTTAGGGTGCTCTACAGGAGTTGTGAAATTTGTTGCGACAGATAAGTCTTAGTGTGACCAATATATGTATGAGTGTCTTGGTGAGGTGAGGTGAGTCATGTGACTCTTCCCAATTTGTAAATCGAGTTGATAGAGCTTAAATTGTAATTGTTTCATAATAATAAGACTTAGTCGAGCATTAGTCATGTCTCATGTCGACTGCACTATATTTGTGTCTCTTGATTGTTTCACAAGTGTTCTATCAGTTTTACATGTTCGTGGATGTATGCTTAAATGTTAACAAGATTGTCTAAGTATACAAGAGAGTTGCACTAGAGTAGGAGTGTGAATTTCCTGTAGCCTAGAATGGAGTATGGGTATGCTTTGGGTGAAGAAGCATAGTCCGAACGAAGTATCCTTGTTGTTTCCAAGTAGCCAAGCGATAACCGTCACGGTGTCTGTTGGCATAGGGGAATACCTGGGGTTCAACACTTCAAAAATGCACCAACAAAACCCTAACTACCGGCCCTTTCATCAACACCTGCGAAGCAGATAAAGTCTCACCCGAGGTAGAGGAAGGGGGGGTTGTAGGACTCAAGTGTCTACAACCTAGCTAGGACAATGATATGTGATCACAATACTTAACAGAGAACTTAGAAATTAACATTCATTAGTCTTTAATCCTTTATTCACATCACAGGTAAAACCCTAATTACAGAACAACACAGTATTCAACAAGATCTAAACATATCTAAACATTTAGCACATAGCATCAAATAGATCTAGCATTCATTCATGTTATTAAGAACTAATCTACTTCATCAGATGCATCTAAGATACATAAAGATTCAGTACTAAGAATAAATCACATCAATAACACAAATTAATCACAACACAGGATATACGTGGTTCACCCCCAGCGTGGGGCTATGTCCACCAACTCTTCTTCTTCTTTATTATCGTATTTCAAACTTCTTACATGCACAGAGCCACAAAACCAACTCCACATATGACCGGAGATCTGCACACACCTCTCTAGATCCTCCTTCCCCAATCTTTGCACAGCACAGAGTCTTCTTACAATCACTTGCATTTAGCTCTGCAAGTTCTCCACATATAGTATGCACAGAGCCTTTACAACTAATCACACTTAGCTCACTAGCTTTCAACTGACTCCTTCTTACATCACCTAGATACTTATTTATACATTACAAAAGGGGCCTAAACATGGGTAAGACCCATGGGATGACATCCCATACCCATTACATAAACCCTAAACCCAAAAATCTCGTAAAAAGGGGGCAAGATCCTGCGATCTCCACTTCGCTTGGGCGCTTCGTCTTCGACCAGCCTGTCGAAATCCCAAAAATGGTCAAACACGACCAAGTTTCTCCAAAACTTGGTCAAGGGCCAACAATTTTCCACACCCTCAAGAGGTGCACGATAGCAAGATTCAAGTAGGCATCATATCATGACATGACATATGATATCAGAGCTTGTTTGGTGAACAATTTGGCAGCTCTTCACCACTATCAAAGTGAACTTTGAAGACACTTTTGGGATCTCTTAATTACTCTATCACCTTCATGACAAAGATGGTATCAAAGTATATTTGGATCCTCACCACTACCATAGTCAGAATGATGATTTTGAGGAACATTGCAATTGCTTTCACAGTTCGTTGCAAAGACATTTTAGTGGGAACATTTGCAGACATGGTGAAAAATTTGGTGGAGCGAACTGATTCATCGTGAACTAGATGAAGGTACGATGGAAGGATGATTCGGGAATACACCTTATATATACCAAGAGCATATTTTATGGTGAAAGGAAGCACTTGGATAGGGTGGGTGATCACAGAACTCATTATAGAGTTCATCATAAGACTTGTCATAAATTTGATCATAAAGGAATTTTGGGTGCAGACTCGGTGAAGGTTTGGTAAGATGGACTGACCTTTCACAAATACATCCTGGGCACAAACTCGATTGGTTTTATTTATGATGGAATTAAGTGCCAAACCTATATGCACACCTTGAGAAGACTAGGTGTTGATTTCATGGGGTGAACCGAGCACTTGGACAAGATGGATGAATACAAGCATTTTTGACTATCTACCCACAACAGTGATTGCAAAGGGTGGTTACAAAAATGATTGAAAAGAGGAGTGGATATGGGTTGAAATGATTTGAAGCACCTGGGTGAGTTGGAAAACTTGGTTCGACATAGAGAAACTTCCTAGCAAGTTGGTTGGGAACATTTTCATCATGACATCTTCATGTCTTGCATCGCCAAGAACAACATTTGATCCAAGATGGGTTGTTAGATGAGTGGGTTGACCATAGCCTTCAGATGATGTAGTTCTTCGTAGAGTTATGGTATTTAGTTAGCAACAATATGGTTTAGTAGACGAGCGAGTGTGCATGATGCCTTGAATTAGAAGTAGTCAAGGTGCAGAGATGGAAGTACATTAGAGATGAGTTCAACCAATAGCATGGAAATTTCAGGACTTATACATATTTCTAAAGTGGACAGATGGACATAACCTTGTTTCACAGTGAAGGTTCTATGCAAGTTTATGTAGCTATAGACGGTGATTGAGGGGATTTCATGTGAAGATTCAGTGGCTTGGGAAAGTGCATGTCCAAGATAGTAGACCTAAACCATGGATGAAACCAAGAATTTCATTGGAAAGGTATGGTTGGTTTTGAGTTCTTGCATTTCCTAAGTATTGCAGTTAGTTGTTTGAAGGGGAGTCGGATGATTTGGTGGTTAAAGTGTAATATGTTTCCATGGTGAGAAATGACAGACTTGAGGATGAATCAAGGGATGCAGATACAAAAAATTCATGTAGCAATTGGGACACCTTGACTTGGGAAAACATGTGGAGAGATTGAGGTGACCTACTTGGATGCGTTTTGTGGACATAGGAAAATTTGGATGTAGCTATGGAGGTGACTTGAGGAACTTTTCCTAAATTTTGGATAAGGTACCTTGGTGTATTGGTTCCTTAGCTAGATTTTTTGAGTCATGTGGTGATTTGACAATTCAAGATGATAGTGTCAGATTTTGGACACTTATAGAGGGTGCAAGGAATTTTTGTTATAGGAGATGGATGGAGTCAGCAAAGAAGTCGACCAAGAATTGTTGGAAATCAACCTAAATGGGAAAAAAATAGACCAGGTGACTTGGGTGGTGTTCTCTCACCTTTTGTATGGTAAATTGGATGAGACAAAGTGCACCTTGGTGACTTGCAGATGATTGTGTGATGACTGAGAGATTTGGGAGGGTCATTGGTTGAGGCTATCAGAAGCATTGATTCAAACATGCCTAAGGCATGGAATTTCTTTGGGGGTGACTCATTCTTCTTGGAGCACTTTGGATAGTTCTTTAGGAGTTTTGAGGATTGTGAGTGCATTTACCACACTCATCATAAATGTTGAGTTGCGTAGAGGTGACTCGATGAAAGGAGGTGAGTTGAGGAATTGCCTTGGTTTGGAGGATTGTGCATACAAGAAGATTGCAGCATGAGGAGATTACTTGGACATGGGTGTTTCTCTTTCTTTAAGGAAACATGGTTGAGAGTGAAGCTTAACTATTCCAAGGCATAGAGAGGTGGACGTGACAACATGGATGGGTGATGAAGTAATGGGGAAAAGGAAATATGGATGTGTAGTTCTTGGTGAAAATGGGACATTTCATATCCAAAGTGGTAGATGAAGATGGAGAGAATTCAACCAAGGATGCTAGACTTGTGGACTTGATTGCAGTTTGAGTCACAAGGGCGGAGTTGGTTGGATGTGCAGTGTAACATCCCCACTATAATCTCTAGTTTAATTAATGATTATTTTATAAATAACATGTGGCCAAAACCAAGAGATATAATATGTGAATTGTATTTCTTAATGTTACTAATAAAAATATGATGGCAGCTACTAAGCGGACATGGACAAAGATGGGGGATGAATTAATTCCCAAGAGAAGAGATGGTCTAAGAGAATTTCTAAGAGGAGTCCAAGGGGGAATTACCCATGTATATTAATTCAAATCATTTTCCTAAAAATTTTATTGGTATATGAACCTGCTAATTTCTGATTAAGTGTTCCCAAAGCCAATCATTGAATTCATGTAAGAGGGTGGGTGTGAGAAGTCACATCCCACAGTTATTAGGAGAATGGGGTTGATTAAAATCAACTTGGCGAAGTGTGTGATTCAAGGAAGGTAGCCAAAGGAGAGAAATGTGTATGGGAAGCTACAACAGTATTACAAATTTAGTGTTTGGTGCATGGGCAACAAGTAGAGAGAAAAACAAATCTTGGAGAGGGAGTATCCATGGAGGGCGAATTCTAGAGCATGTTGGAGCATATATAGAGAAGTTTGGAGTTGAAGACTAAAGAGACAAGTTGTCATGTTTAAAGAGTCAAATCCTATGTGAGTTTCATTGTAATAGCAAGAGTTTGTTTATGTTTGTTGGTGGTTTTCCTAGGAACAAGTTCCATTGAGTTCCCAGATGAGAGATTCCCGGTTATCGATGCCAGAGAGACCCTAATAAATGAATGAAATGTCCTAGGGACTGAGATCAGTGAAGGCATACATTCCTTGGGTTGGGAAGGTCAAGAGGAAGAGATCTTGTGGAAAATCAAGACAATTGTAATAGAATATCAATGGGTTGTGGTATTTCTAAGTTGTGAGTGGACAGTTAGAAAACATCCTCTTTTGTGGATTACTAGCCTTAGCTTGAGGGTGACTTGTTGTTGATATTTGGAGCAACAAATATATGGTTGGGTGGAATTTCCTTCCCAAGTGGTTGGTTGCACAACTAATTTGAAAGATTAATGTTTTATTTGTTTTCTCTCTTGCATTTATTAGTTAAATTGTTTTGCATGAACTCTGTGTATTTGAGAAGAATTTATATGTTAATATATCGGTTTATTAGCTTCCTTTCATGTATTTTTTACGATGTTGTAGTTACATCTAATTTATGGTAATATACAACAGTTAAATATGTATGTAAATCATAGATGGAAGCTACATGAAATTAA
Organism: Picea glauca; assembly: GCA_000966675.3. NCBI lineage: Eukaryota > Viridiplantae > Streptophyta > Pinopsida > Pinales > Pinaceae > Picea > Picea glauca. Next base: position 174,343 of record JZKD02S0085558.1, on the reverse strand, counting down.
TTTGATAGCAGAAATTTTTAGTTTTTATGAGTATTCCTCTCTGTAATGTTCCCCAACTGGGCTAGGGGACGTTACATGCAGAGATCATATGCATGAAGATTTTCCTTGAATATTCATAGACTAGGCTATGACACAAACTATTTTTGGTTGTAAAATATTGGTTGATTGTGCCATGAGGTGGGTAGTGGAGTCAAGTTGCCATAGATGACTTTTTTTTTGGGTGACTTCATAGTGCATCAAGGTGAGGGGAATCCTTGCCTTGGTCTGAGGTTGTTGTGCGGATGGAATGAATTGTGGAAGGAAGTGAACAAGACTTGGTAATGTTGTTCATTCTCAAGGAGTAAATGTGATAGTTCAACACTTAGAGAGTTAATGCATGGGAGCATGACTAAGAGATTGAAGTACATATGTGCCAGTAGGATCAAAGTGCAACAATTAGACAATGTTGAGGATCTCCTTGACAAAGATTGAATGTGGCACCAATGAGTTAAGGGTGGACACTTCTCTTTGTCTTTGGATTTGGATGGAGTGACAGAGATGTGAATAGAAAAGACTAATTTCATGAATGGAGATTGTTGGGCCCGTGATATGGTTAATTTAATGATGATAATTAGATCCTTTTTGGCCAAATGTGTGTGTACATTTTCCTGTTTTGAAGAGTTTTTGTGTTAAATCGTCATGGTTCACACCAGGTATGTATGATTTATGTTTTACGATGGTTTTGAATATAATTCAGAATGTTTTAATGATTTCAGGAAACTAATTTTCATTCTGTGTGTCACAGGGAAAAATTGCAGGTTGTTTTTACATCCGACACTCTGTCCGGTACTCCATCTGACACTCTGTCCAATACTCCATCTGACACTCCGTCCTACACTAAAAACATGGGCGATTTGGAGGTTATCATATCAGTGGCCAGTGATGGGCAAATTAGAGACATGCGTTTTCTTTGTGCTCGTGGCCTCCAACTACTAATCTTCTAACAACTCAGATTGGGTTGTTATGCTGGGCATTTATTGGCTCACCTTGTTTCTAGAAGCCACCGGCGGTTACAACGCATTGAATGTGATTTGTTGTTTTTAGAGGAGGTTGACCCTTCCAGTGGTTGACCTCTCAGCTTGTAAATCTATAAATACCACCTCAGTGGTCAGAAAAATAGTTAGGGAGGAGATCAGAAGAATAGTTAAGCTATGTTTTTCCAATTCTAGACATATTTTGTGAAAACTGTGTAAAACTGCGTTTTTTATTTTTATTTTAAGCGTTGAAATTGTGATTACTGAGCTCGTGATTCATCCTTGAAGAGTAACCATGACCTGCTAGGGGGCCCACTAGCAGTCTGGATGAATATTTAGTTAGTTTGCTTGTGAATTTGAGTAGTGTAATCCTCATTTTGTTTATTTCTTGTACATGAGTTTTTATTGTGTTTATTTACTATATAAATTGTTGTTCATGATTTAATTACTTTAGTTCAGTTTTGCAGGTTATTATGGAGGCTAGTGTTAATATGCAATGATCTTTTAGTTGATAGGAAATGAACTTGCAAGTTCTTAGCTACTAACCCTGTGTATAATTAGATGATAGTTAGATTTTTCATATGATGAAATAGAGTTTAAAAACAGAGTTTCTAGTTCATGGTTTCTTTGACAAGTTTCGGTGGATGGATAGTTGTTAGTTTTAGCTTTCATTTTTAGTTTGCTTATCTAATTGCTATTTAGTTTTTCTTATCTAGTTGTTAGTTAGTTTTCTTATTTAATTTCTTGTCATATGCTGAAATAGAAATAGGATTTAATTTATGTTTTATGAGTATTTCCATTTACAATTTAATTTGCTAAAATAGAATTAGTTTAGTTTACTTCATGCAATTTCTTTTTCTAGATTTAGGTTGCAATTTTAATTCAAAATTGATTATTGAATTTAGTTTCCAGTTATGATTCTAAGTAGTATGAATTTGCTTAATTAGCATAGAATGCAATTGAATTAAATAGAATAGTGTTTTTATACTCTTGATGATTAATGCATAGATTGAATAATCACATGGATATGCAGGGTAGTTGATGTTGCTTCTATAATGGCTAAGTTCTCATTGTATTGTCTAATTCATATTTTTCACTTTGCTATCGAAGTCAATATTGAGTTTATCCCTCTTAAGTTATCGTTAATTGTTAAATGCCATCGTAATATTATAAGACACCGGAGACATAACCATCAACACTATATTTGAGTTTTCTTGCTTTTGTAGATTAGAGAATAGTCTTCTTGCTTTGGTAGATTAAAGAATAGTTTTCTTATTATAGATTAAAGAGTAGTTGTTAATTACTTTTATTGTCATGATGCTTTGAATTTAGTAGGTTAAAATTTCCTTTTATAAATTAGAAGTAATTGTGAAGTTTAATTTAAGAATAGAGTTCACTTGCTTATTAGTTTGATTAGTTGCTTATTGAGTAATCTTGACTAGTTTACTTGTTGTAGAAGTTATCATAGGTTATTTAGTTGATTGCTTTCTTATTTACTTGCTTTGATAGGGTAGTTGTTTGTCTATTTACTTGCTTTAATAGGATAGTTTCTTATTGAATTTGAGTAGGTTAATTAAAGTAGTTTGTTGTTGTTATTTCTTATTAGGTAGATTGAATAGATAGTTTGATTTTGATTATTGTCATGATTAAATTAGTTTTCTTTAAGTAGAGTTTTCATTTGATTTCTTAAGACTATCCATCGATCCTTTGTTCAAAAGTTACTTAGGGTAAACAATTTAAATTTCTTAATAGGGTTTGATCATTAGTAGTCTTTGCTTGAATAGATTAGCCCTTAGATAACCCATTTCCTTAGTTAGACTATACTACCTCTAGTCTTTATGCCTTGGCACATATAGTGCTACAACTTTAAGTTTACTTACCACGGGTTGACAATTTAATTGAGGGTTTTTAGTGTTTTTTTAGTGCATATAGACACCCATCATTTTTGGCGTTGTTGTCAGGGAGTTGTCTCAAGGTAAGAAATAGTTAGGAAATAGATCATTTCTAACCTTAGCATTAGTTTGGTGGCAGGGGAACTTTAAGACGAGAGGTAAGAACCTGCGCATCTTCTATAGCAGGTTCCTCCAAACCCAATGGTAGTTTTTGTTTTTGTTTTTGTTTGCTTTGATGAACAAACCTAGAGACCCAAAAGGTAGATACATTAAATCTAAATCAGATCGTTCAACCAAGGTTCCTTCCGACCTTTTTAGGGGAAGGAACGTTCCACTCGTAAATTTCGCAGATCGATACTGAAAAATAGGAGCTAGCTCAACCGAAAGAGATAAAGTAGTCTCTGAAGAGACTAAGACAGGGAGCACTATAGAACAGGAAAATTGAAGCATTAGTAGTAGTGGAACAAGAGGCAAGACCACTCAAGCCTTCTGCAAAACAAAACAATACAACCTTTTTTTCTTACCACCATAAGGAGATCCTAACTTTCAAGACATCATAGACCCTGAACAGGTGAATATTTTGTTTGGTAGTTCAGCCAACATAATTATCTCTCAAATTGACACAGAAACTTTGGCACCAATAATCTCAACCGGCTCGAGTAGAGTCCCAGACAACCAAGCAGTAGGAAGACCTTCCCATCAGAGGGATACCTTGTTCTCTTCAAGAATAAAACCACTTAGGTACTCTCTTTTTGGAAACAAAACTAGTATGGACGATTAGGGGGATCAAAACAATGTAAGACATGGGGAGGAAGAAGAAGCTGGAAACCAAACCGAAACTACCTTCTGGTTTCCAATTTTAGACACCACACCAAATGTCAATATGAAAAACATTCCCCTCTCATCATTGCCCACCTTTTATGGTAAAAGCAGTGAAGATCCAGATACCTTCCTATTTGAGTTCGACATCTTGTGTAGGAGCTACAACTACTTACAAGATGCCCAGAAACTAAAACTCTTTCCTGCGACCCTCAAGGACTCTGCACTAAGATGGTTCATGGGGTTGGGAGAATCTAGTATTAGGTCTTGGGAAGCCATGAAAGATATATTTATTAAGAAGTACCAAGACTACTGCAAGACCAAAGACTCTCATAATGACATCTTTAAAATCCAACAATTAGAATATGAGAATCTCGAAGACTATATGGAACAGTTTGCATACATCTCCCGGAAGTCAAAATACCATGACCTCCCAGAGGATGCAGTTAGGTCTCTTTTCCTTCAGGGAATTTCAGAAGAATACCTAGATATTCTTAACTTGATGGAATCAGGTGACATCTCTCATAAACCATTTGTCGAAATATGTGAAATGTGTAAGAATTACTCAAGGAGTAGAGATAAAAAAGGAAAGAATGTTTGGGACCCTTATAATAGAAACTTAAAACCAGTTAGTTCAAGTGGTATCACAAGAGAAGAGATAGGGAACCTTTTAGAGAACTTCAATATAGATATCTTAAGCACAATAGGCTCCTAATTGGACACCCTCAAAATTAAAAATAAACAGTATGAGGAAAATGCAGCAATGAACATATGTTGCCCAAGATGTAGGAGGAAACATTATTCAAGGGATTTCCCATTAGATAACATTTCAGTTTGTGGCTTTTCCACAAAAGACCATTCAACTGATAAATTTCCATCATTGCCCAGTTTGTTAGCCATCTATAGGGGTGGGGATCCTGGGGAATACTCTTATGTACCTAGGAGGCCATGGAAACCTAGGAACTAGCCTACATACTCGGATCCACAATCCCAAGTTCCACCCTATTATCAACAACAATAACAGTGGAACTCACCAAGTTGGAAAAACTGGTTTGCACAATACCAAAATCCTTGGCTTCTAGGACGCAGAGGAGGTTATAACCAAGGAAACCCTCAAGCTCCACCTATCCCTATGCCTAACCATCATTATCCTCAATTTCCACCAAACCTCTGCAACTTCTGCCAGGTTTTGTTCCACCACCTTTACCTCCTATTCCACAACAACAACTGCTACAATATCAGAATCCAAGCTCCTCGAGACCAATATTATTACTAACACAACTAGTGCCCAATCCCAATAATAGGCCCACTCAACCTCTTCACAATGTTGAGATGCAAGCCTTCTCGACATATGTTATTACTCTTGTTCCATTACAGGAGATTCAACTAAGGTTGGGAAAAGTTCTAGAAAGGCAAGGACCTTCAGTAGTCATCTAGGAAGAAGAGGAAGAAGAAACCACTAAACAACCCATGGATGACACTAGGTGGGAAGATGTTATTCTTCCTAAGGACCAAGAACCCAAGATTCCCCAAAATGAACCTTCACAAATTATGAAGGCCCCTCCTTATCCAGAAAGATTGGTAATCGAGAAACCTACCACCCGACCAAAATTTGACATCTTGAATGAATTGAAGAATATTTGTGTCAAGATTCCCTTGCTTCAAGCCATTAAGGATATTCCAATCGACATTAAGGTAGTCAAATAATTGTGTATTAAGAAGCTAGGTAGGAAGAAGAAGGATCCTCCAATGGTACATTTGATAGGAGATCTTTCTAAGTACATATCAGAGAAACCTAAGGTAGAAAAATATGGGAACCCAAGAAACCTCGTAGTGACCTAAACCATTAATGAGGTTTTCATTGGAAACACTCTCATAGACCTAGAGGTAGCCATCAATGTTATGACCGCTACTACCTTAGAGAAATTATAGTTACAACCTCTTCTTAGACCTACCCCAACCATTTTGGAATTAGAAGATAAAACTAGGGTTATACCTGAAGGAATTTTGGATGATATCATAGTTACTTTAGCCTCATGGGAATACCCAATAGAGTTTATGTTCATCCACTCAAAGGATCCTACCAAAGTCCATCTCGTTATATTGGGAAGACCTTGTTTAGCCACAACCAATGCATTTATTGGTTGTAGAGAGGGAGAAATGACCATCTCAAATGGACTTTCTATCCAGAAACTCACCATATACCCTCCATCCCAACTTATCATGGAGAATATATGGTGGCTTGAATTTCCATACAAGAACGAGGACTGGGAAGAACCCCTATTTCCAAGTTACCATGCATGGGAACTTCAGGAGCACACAACAAAAAATGTGCTAAACCAATTCATTTATGCTATAGCATGTGTTGATTTTCCACAATATTTTCCCCAAATTGAATACATGTTTGGGGAAGAATTTTAGGAACAATTGGACCCATCCATTTTGTCTTCGACATATGTTATCTTCAAGATATATGAGTCTCCCATGTCTTATACCATTCCCTACGATATTAGTCCTAGGAAATTTTTACATATAAACTCCGAGATAGATACAGACCAACAAAAATAGTTAATAAGTATCCTTAAAGAACAATAAGCGGAATTCGCCTGGGAATACATTGACATGAAGGGTATACACCTTGATACATGCATCCATCACATATATACCTAGGGGGAAGTAACACCTGTTAGGAAACCCCATAGAAGGATGAACCCATCACTCAAAGATATAGTAAATGAGGAGATCCAAAAGTTATTAAATGTCAGATTTATTTATCCCATCTCCAACAGTAAGTAGGTGTCCCTTCTTGTAGTGGTTCCAAATAAAGTGACTAGGAATAGGAGAATTTGTGTTGATTTCTGGGAGCTCAATAAAACCACTCTGAAATATTACTTTTCTCTTCCTTTCATCGATCAATTTTTGGATACCTTGTCTGGAAAGAAGTATTTCTCCTTTTTAGATGGGTACAGTGGGTATAATCAAATTCTCATAGCACCCGAGGATCAGGACAAGACAACCTTTACTTGTCCTTGCAGCACCTATTCCTATAGGGTTTTACCATTTGGATTGTGTAATGCTCCTGCCACAATTCAACAAGCAGTACTAGGGATATTTTCTGATCTTATTCATGATTGTGTGGAATTCTACATGCATGACTTCATAGTTTATGGAAATACTTACCAGGAAGCCTTAGATAACTAAGAAAAATTCTTTATTAGATGCCAAGAAATGAACATGTCTCTAAGTCATGAAAAGTGTAAAATGTTGTTGACTGAAGGAGTGGTTCTAGGACATCATGTTTCATCTGAAGGGATAAAAGTCGACCCTACAAAGATTGAGGTCATCGTCAGACTTCCACCCCCCAAAACTCAGAAAGAGGTGAGAAGCTTTCTTGGACGTGTCGGATACTACCAGTTGTTTATTAAAAAATTTACAAATATTTTTTCACCCATGTTTGGATTGTTAATAAAGGATGTTGATTTTGTTTGAACTGAGCAGTGTCAAATTTCCTTTGAAGCCCTGAAATCTAAGTTGTATGTAGCAACAGTTCTTAGAGGGTCCAATTGGAATCTTCCATTTCACATATCTATTGATGCCTTCGACACTGCAATAGGAGGGGTATTAGGGAAAAAAGAGGACCAATAGTCCTATGCCATTTATTTTGTGAGCAAGAACTTATCCCCTATCGAGCTAAACTACATGGTTACCAAGAAGGAATTATTGGCAGTAGTTCATGCTATCAATAAGTTTCGTCATTACATTACATGTTACGAAGTATTTTTACATACAGATCATTCTACCATTAGATTTCTCATGAATAAACCCATAACTAATGGCTGAGTGACTAGGTGGCTCCTACTATTGCAAGAGTTTAACATCACCATGCTTGACCGACCTGGAAAGGATAATTTGGTAGTTGATTTTATTTCACGAATAAAAAATGAGGATGATGATATTCCTGTAGATGATAGTTTCTCAGATGAGAACCTTTTTTCCCTCTCCATAAATACCTTGTGGTTTGCGGATATGGAAAACTATTTGGCTACTAGGAAGTTACCATCTCATTTTTCACCTCATGAAAAGCATAAAATTATCAGGCAAAGTGATAATTACTCTTGGGTTGGCCATGACCTTCGTACATGTCCTGATTTGATTATTCTTAGATGTGTCTGAGAGGATGAGGTACCAGAAATACTACGAAGTTGTCATGATGGACCATGTGGTGGCCATTTTTTCTGACAAATGTACAACATATAAGGTGTTACATTCAGGTTACTATTGGCCTATCATTTTCAAAGATGTTTCTAAGTATGTGAGGAGTTGTGATAGTTTCCAAAGGAAAGGAAGACCTACGTCGGCTAAAGAAATGCCCTTGCATGCCCAAGTTATGATAAAACCTTTCGAGAAATCGTCCTTTGACTTTGTAGGACCAATTTCACCCATGTCTCGTAAGAAAAACTATATTTTGGTTTGTACAGATTATGTCACCAAGTGGGTAGAGCCAAAATCCCTATTTAGGGCTACAAAAAAATTTGTTGTTGAATTCATTTATGAAGACATCTTTACCCACTTCGGTGTCCCTTGTGAAATTGTTACAGACCAAGGCATTCAATTCACTTCTAAGCTGATGAGAGAGATAACAGAGAAATATGGGATTAAACATTGTAAATATTCTCCATAACACCCACATGCTAATGGTCAGGTATAATCTAAAAAAAAAGTTCTGGAAGCTATATTAACCAAGACTATTCAATTACATCACCAGGATTGGGATGATAGGCTTCCAAAGGCTTTGTGGGCATATCAGACCACCTGGAGAAACACCACCAAACATACCCCTTATGAGCTAGTGTATGGGATACAAGTACCTCTACCAATAGAATTCCAAGTAAGGACCTTCTGTATTGTTGTAGAATTGGGATCAAACTTAGATGAGGCTCAGAAAAAATGAGCCCTACAATTGAACGAGTTGGATGAGATCAGGTAAGATGCCATCCAATGAACAATGTTAGTCCAAAACCAGAGGAGAAAGTGGCATGAAAAGTTTATTAAGAAGAAACACTTCCGACCTGGTGATTGGGATTTGTTGTTTGATTCTCGATTTAAAACCTTCAAAGGAAAACTCACCACCTGGTGGTTGGGCCCGCCCTTATGAGGTAGTCACTATATATGACAATGGAGCTATGAAAATCAAAACAATTGATGATGGACAAGTATCCTTTGTAGTAAATGGACACGGACTCAAATTTTATCATAAGCCCATTTCCAAACAAGACTTTCTACAGGGCATGTCAACTGACAAGGCATTGGCCTTAGTAGATGAGGAAGTCCCCCCTTGTTCTTGAATGTTTTCTGAATTTTTCCACTGTACATATGTAAATAATTTTGAATTTTTTTGATAAGCAATTCTAGATATTTATGTAGGTATTTATCTCACCAGGAGTAGATATTTCAAGGAAATATAAAAGAAGGATTTTTATTCAAAACATTGCTATACTTGAACCTTGTTGTCTGCTAAGCATCAAATGAATATTGACTTGTTGTAATTAGCCATATTTTTGAAAATATTTTCATCTTTTATTTTTCTTAAGGAATTTGAAAAAGTAGTTGTTCTTGAAAATATTCACCACTATATAAGGAAGTGATACTGTAACCATCAATCTTAGAGGTCTCTCGTACAGTTTTCCCAAAAAACCTGAGTAAGTGAGTAAAGTATCTTTATTAAAAAGTAACAAGGAGGTATGATTAGCGGTTAGTCATGGAAACATCACAATAACTTACAAAAGAAGAAAGTGAGTTGAGCCTATAGATACCCTTTTGTTCTTTCTCAATGGTACCATCCACTACACACTAAATAGCTTGATTATATCATATATTTAGATAGGCCACGTCCTCTTAAGTAGCCCTTACATAAGGACAATCACTAAGGAATATAACAAAAAGTCATCCTCTAACATAAATACCATCCCAATAGAAAAAAAAAAGAAAAAAAAAATTATGGAGTTGTCCCCCCATCTTCTTGCACAAAACAATATTATACTAAAATATTAAAATATGGAGGGCTAGTCTATGAGGGTGTAATAGGTTAACCCATCAGGATATTGAACAGGTCTATTGGCAGCAGGTACCGCCCTGTGGTATGACCAGGTAAACCCGCCTGAGTACTGAACAATCTTGCTGGCAGTAGGGCATTCTACCTAGCGAGGATGGTAATCTAACAAAAATAAATAATAAATTTAAAATTGTCTTGATGTAGGACATTACTTGTAGACAAAGCTGACATGAAGTATGTATGGTTAAGTTAAGGTTAATGAACTCCATAAATTTTACATTGGGAACTAACTTTTAGACTATCTTTAAACTCTTTTGCCTACCTCTTCTTATCTATATATAGTATCTCTTATCCTATAGGTGGGGCCATATTTTAACCGTCTCGTAAGACCAATCTGTGAAATTTATCTCTACACTTAACAAGCTGTAAATCTTTCGCTATTGGGAGAATTGTCTGGTTTCCTATATTTTTTATTGTGAGGTGTCACAATACTTAGGTGTGGGGGAGGGGTTCATGAGTTGACAAATGATAGCATTTCCTAGAGAAGTAAACCTTTGTAAAAAATGTGTTTATTATGATACTGGTTATTACATCAGCAGTCATTTTATTTCTTCGAAATGCTAATTTCCCGTGTGTTATAAATTGTTGTACATATCCTTAACATACCACTTTATTGGTTTATTTTCGTTACAGGTTATTCATTTTAAGAATTGAAATTACATGCCTTATGCGAGTGGATTGAGTAATCATGGTGGAAAAATCAATAATAATGGAACACTCTGCCTCTGCTCCTAATCATTGTGACTGTCAAAACCATTCCAATATTGCAGGCTATCCATTACAGGAGGTAAAAATGAATTTAGCATAGAGGTACCATATGGAGTGCCATATGGAGTGATGTATGAAGTGTCGTATGAGGTGCCATATGAAGTGTCGTATGAGGTGTCGAACGAAGTGCCATATGAAAATATACACCAGTAACTATCCACAATTTCAGGTAAACAGGAATCAATGGCATTTAATTGAATTAGTTCATGGCAATCAAGATCGAGTGATGAAAACCTTAGACATTTTCATGATCAAATGTCCAATTCAAAAGACATGGACATTGATCTAACTTTGTATCATTATGATTTCCCCCAAAAACATGCCTTCAAATTCGAATTCACTCACACATGGCAACTCGTGCGTGCATGTGTGCAACCAACTCCACCCTAAGAGCACTCAAAAATGGAATTGGGTTATCCCATTATTCGTCACACTCACCTCTGCTCATTCCAATTCACCACTGCTCATTTTTTATCGCCCCTATTTTTAAACACGCTCAGCCTCTGTTCATTTTTTCCTCGGTTCAATTGTGCTTGGCCTCTGAAAAATCGTGCCCTTCCTTGGCCCAATTGCACCCTTTCTCTCAATTTCTCCCTCTGACCATTATTTCCACACCGTCACGATGTCCAAAAGGTATGAGCCCTCTTCCTACGCAGACCTCTTTGCCATCCCTGAGTTTGCACAGTGCAGGGAAATATTTTTGCGCGCATGTTGGGGGCCATTTTTGTCTCATTTACAGGGCCACGATGATGGCATCTCAATGAAATTTTCCCTCAGTTTTTATGGGAAGACAGCACATGTGGGGTCTCTCACCTTTGTATTCTTGTAGGAATCCATAGCTACAACCATGAATTTTCCAAGAGTGGGAGATAGATGGTTTAAAAATCACCAGTTGTTGTGATCAAGCTATAACAAGGTTTTTAAACCAGAATTTCAGAACATCTCTGGAGCTAAAGGATACTCCAAGGAGTGGATAAAAAAGGAGCTAATTAACCCTCTCATATTCATCACCAGGTTGATCACATGTGAAGGTAGATATTCCACCTTTAAAGCCTGTCACTTTCGATTGTTAGCCCACTTTTAGTTCAACAAACCATTGAATTTTCCCTTTTACTTTTTAAAGAGCTTGGAGAAGATGTTCTCTCAAGTGAGGAAGAATGTAACCAACCCCCACAACAACCTCTTTCACCATGGCCTGATCAAACTCCTTGTTTTAGCCAAATTAGAAAAACAAGGGAAAACTTGGGATGAATTCATTTATCAATTTGCAAATCCTCACTTGACAATCAAGACTAGCAGAAAGACATTGGATCTAAGGAATATTTCTCCATCCAAACCCCACTCTCCAAGGACTCCAAACCCTCCTGCACAAGCCATTTATTTACCGGAACAAGAATCCAAGAAGATTGTTGATATCCCTACATCCTCATCAGGCAAAAAGAACAAGAAACCTATTGTTAATCTCCATACGCCTTCAATATCTCTTGATCCTACACCCAAGAAGCTACAAGAAGTAATTCAACAAGACGTTTCTACAGTTCCCACAAATAGGAGAGGAGCTAATCGATTTAATAGAGGACCCCTTTGAAAGATTATCCAGAGCACAAGAGGAAAATCTTATGCAAAACCCCTGACTACTTCAAACTCTATCCAAGTGTCCTCCGATCTTGAGAATCCTCACAAAAGACTTAGGGAAGTGTCCATAGACGAATTGAAGCCTCAAAGAAAGACAAAATCTAAACCTACTTCTCCTCATCAACCCCCTATTACTCCTACCTCATAGATGCCTACCCCAGATCATAAGACCGATAAACATTCTACATTTTCAAAGGATCTAAGCCCTCCTCTGAGATATTTGATCCTGCTCCAGCCATGGAGAAATTAACACAAGAGAATTTCCAGCTACTGCAACAATTGGAAGATAGGAAGACTATGGACACACATCTTCACCATGATAATGTTGTCCTCCAAGAAAAGGTGAATTCCCTTCAAAGATTGGTTGACGAGATGACCAAATCCAACTGCAACCTCGGGGTACAATTGAAGCAACACAAGAGGCATAAGACAAAATCTTCATGGCAAGAAGGAGAAGCTTCTAAAGCTGATCCTCCTCAGCAAGATTAGTCATGAGGGGAAATTCCTTTTTTTTTGCAGTGGGACCTACAAAATCTTAGGTTTGGGGGTAATGTTGGGCCCGTGATATGGTGAATTTAATGAGGATAATTAGATCCTTTTTGGCCAAATCTGTATGTGCATTTTCCTGTTTTGAAGGGTTTTGAAGAGTTTTTGTGTTAAATCGTCGTGGTTCATACTAGGTATGTATGATTTATGTTTTACGATGGTTTTAAATATAATTCATCATTTTTTAATGATTTCAGGAAACTAATTCGCGTTTTCTGTGTCACATGGCAAAATCGTAGGTTGTTTTTGCATTCGGTACACCATCCGGCACTCCATCCTGCACTAAAACCATGGGTGATTTGGCGGCTATCATATCGGCGGCCAGCGATGTGTGAATCAAATACACGGGTTTTCTTTGTGCTCGTGGCCTCCAGCTACTAAGCTTCTAACAACTCAGATTGGGTTGTTATATTGGGCATTTATTGGCTCACCTTGTTTCTAGAAGCCATCGACAGTTAAGACGCATTGAATGCGATTTTTTGTTTTTAGAGAAGTTCGACCCTTCCAATGGTCGACCTCTCAGCTTGTAAATCTATAAATACCACCTCAGTGGTCAGAAAAATACTTAGGGAGGAGATCAGAAGAATAGTTAAGCTCTGTTTTTCCAATTCTAGACATATTTTGTGAAAACTGTATAAAATTGTGTTTTTTTATTTTAAATGTTGAAATTGTGATTACTGAGCTCGTGATTCATCCTTGAAGAGTAGCCATGACCTATTGGGGGGGCCACAAGCAATCTGGGTGAATATTTAGTTAGTTTTCTTGTGAATTTGAGTAGTGTAATTGTCATTTTGTTTATTTCCTGTACATGAGTTTTTATTGTGTTTATTTACTGTATAAATTGTTGTTCATGATTTAATTACTTTAGTTTCGTTTTGTAGGCTATCATGGAGGCTAGTGTTAATATGCAATGATCTTTTAGTTGATAGGAAATGAACTTGCAAGTTCTTAGCTACTAACCCTATGTATAATTAGTAGTTAGATTTTTCATACGTTGAAATAGAGTTTAAAACAGAGTTTCTAGTTCATGGTTTCTTTGGCAAGTTTTGGTGGATGGATAGTTGTTAGTTTTATCTTTCGTTTCTAGTTTTCTTATCTAATTGATGTTTAGTTTTGCTTATCTAGTTGTTAGTTAGTTTTGTTATTTAATTTCTTGTCATATGCTGAAATAGAAATAGGATTTAATTTATGTTTTATGAGTATTTTCTATTTGCAATTTAATTTGTTAAAATAGAATTAGTTTAGTTTACTTCATGCAATTTCATTTTCTAGATTTAGGTTGCAATTTTAATTCAAAGTTGATTATTGAATTTAGTTTCCAGTTATGAATCTAAGTAGTATGAATTTTCTTAATTAGCATAGAATGCAATTGACTTAAATAGAATAGTGTTTTTATATTGTTGATGATTAATGCATAGATTGAATAATCGCATGGATATGCAGGGTAGTTGATGTTGCTTCTATAATGCTAAGTTCTCATTGGATTGTCTAATTCATACTTTTCACTTTGTTTTCGAAGTCAATATTGAGTTTATCCCTCTTGAGTTATCGTTAATTGTTAAATGCCATCGTGATATTAGAAGACACCGGAGACATAACCATCAACACTATATTTGAGTTTTCTTGCTTTTGTAGATTAGAGAATAGTCTTCTTGCTTTGGTAGATTAAAGAATAGTTTTCTTATTATAGATTAAAGAGTGGTTGTTGATTACTTTTATTGTCGTGATGCTTTGAATTTAGTAGGTTAAGATTTCATTTTATAAATTAGAAGTAATTGTGAAGTTTAATTTAAGAATAGAGTTCACTTGCTTATTAGTTTGATTAGTTGTTTATTGAATAATCTTGATTAGTTTACTTGTTTTAGAAGTTATCATAGGTTATTTAGTTGATTGTTTGCTTATTTACTTGCTTTGATAGGGTAGTTGCTTGTTTATTTACTTGCTTTAATAGGATAGTTGCTTATTGAATTTGAGTAGGTTAATTAAAGTAGTTTGTTGTTGTTATTACTTATTAGGTAGATTGAATAGATAGTTTGCTTTTGCTTATTGTCATGATTAAGTTAGTTTGTTTTAAGTAGGGTTTTCATTTGCTTTCGTAGGACTATCCATTGATCCTTTGTTCAAAAGTTACTTAGGGTAAATAGTTTAAATTTCTTAATAGGGTTTGATCATTAGTAGTCTTTGCTTGAATAGATTAGCCCTTAGATAGCCCATTTCCTTAGTTAGACTATACTAAATAGCTCCAACATCAAGTGGAGTATTATTAGGGTGGTGCTTGCTTTGGCTTCACAAAATGGATGGGAAGTGCACCAAATGGATGCAAAGAGTGTCTTTATAAATAGTAATTTAAATGAGGACATGTTTATATGATTTAACTCCCATTTTGAAATTCTAGGGCATGAAAACAAAGTGTGCAAATTGGTTAAGGCATTATATGGGTTAAAACAAGCTCCTAGAGATCGATATGCTAAAATGGATGCATATCTTCAAAAAGTTGGTTTTTTTTTAGAAGTGAATCAATTGATACTTTATATGTCTGACTTCAAGGAAATAACTTAGTCATTTTGTGATGTATGTTGATGATTTACTTGTAACGGGGAATAATGGTGATCATATTTCTCAAATAAAGAAAGAGTATCAATTAGATTTTGAAATGACAGATTTGGGGTTACTTCACTACTATGTTGGAGTTGAAGTAATAAATAAAGAAAAAAACATATTTATTTCCCAAGCTAAGTATGTCTCTAAATTATTAAAGAAATTTGGTATGGAGGATTGTAAACCAACATCCACCCCTAAGGAACAAAACTTAAAACTTTCAAAGTTTAAAGTGGGGTAACTCGTCAATCGTACTAGGTATAGACAATTGATTGGAAGTTCAATTTGCTTGATGAATACTTGTCTAGACTTATCATTTATAATGAATATTCTTTCAAGGTATATGCAAGAACCTAGAGAAATTCATTGGAATGAAGAAAAGAGAATACTTCGATATCTTCAAGGGATAAAGGATTTTGGACTTAAATACAAAAGGAACAAAAAATGTAGACTTGTTGGATACTCAGATGTAGATTTTGCTAGAGATGTTGATGACATGGATTCTACTTCAAGGTATTTAATGAATATGGGATCAGTTGTAGTGTCATGGAGTTGAAAGAAACAAGGAACAATTGCAAATTCAACAACATAGGAAGAATATATTTAAGCTTGGGAAGCAGCATGTGAAATGGTGTGGTTGCAAAGAATTTTACAGGATCTTGGGGTTGTTCATAATCAAGCTACTTCATTATTGATCAACAGTGAATCAACAATCATGCTAGCCAAAAATCTCGTGTTTCATTCAAAAACAAAGCATATTGATACAAAGTATCAATACATTAAAACTCTTATCATAAAGCGAAACATCAAACCAAAATATTTCCCAACAGAAGACCAAATTTCAAATATCTTCACCAAATCAATTGGAAAAATTAAATTCACCAAGTTCAAAACTGAATTTGATGGCTGCTCAAGAGAAATTTTGGATCATATAAAAGATTGTTAACAATATTCATCCTAAAGTTCAAGTTATACCATAAGTTTATAGTTTCTAAATAAAATATTGTTTGTAAATGGACATCAATTACACTCACGTGATTGTAGCATTAATTGTCTTTATTAGTTTTTAGAAACTATTTTTTCAGTTATAAAAATTAAGTTATTTAAAGACACTTCCATCCGATGTAAGGATGAGTTTGACCCTTAATTCTCACATATACATATGATTGATGTAATTTATTTTTTCTTATTAATAAAATTTGTATGTCTAAAAAATCTTTGTCGTACATAAAATGTCTAAGATGGAAAATAAAACTACAAAACAAAACCTTGTAAAAAACATATAAAAATATTTATGTATGGCATATGGAAAACATTGCATTAATATCATAATGATGAAATAAAATATTCTAAAATCACAGCTGATATCTAGGGTACGACATATCAAATTATAAAGATTCTTAACAAAAAATATACATCGAACATCCATTATTTCCACCTAATACCATTAGAAATATGATGAACTCGAGAAAGAATAAATTGACAACAAATAACATATAAAGGAATCTACTTGAGTTCCTCCTCTTCAATCCTCGAGACATCTCTCTAATTGTCTCCTCCCCTGAGACATTTTAAATCCCGAGAATTCCTCTAAATGATTGTTTCTTTCATTGTCTCATTTGGTCATGGTGAGCACCTATGACATAGAGAACCATCAATATAATAAATGTACCTTTGTTGCTATTAAGAGCTCTCAATATGTTATTTCATTTTTTTAATAATATATCCCTATATTATGTTGAGTACTCCAAAACATAAAATAAGGGAAAACTTAATAGAAAAACATATAAACAAGAGTTTAGAAAATATTATAATAATATGAGAGGAAAAATAAATGAATAAAAATAATTTTAAATTTGTTGGATGAAATTTATTATTTTATAAAATTTATTGAAAAAAATTGAGATAGATTTTTAAGTATGTGTATTTTTATTTTGATGTTGATTGTGATAAAAAATGATTGCATGATTGCCTTCTTTTCCATGGTAGCCTTATGAAGGAGAGGAATAACCATGCATATAAGTAGTGAATTAAAATTGTATATTTATTCTTTTTGAATACATTCTTATATTATGGAGTTGAGAACTCTTATGGATAAAATAATTGTTGTATGAAAATGGTTATAACATGTATGTTTTCTTGATGGTTGTTATATTAACAATTGAAGATTGAAGACATGAATTGGTTTGGAAAGAAGAACATCAAGGTTGGGGTTATTTCAAGGAGGGGCAAAAGAATTTAATACTCTTATTGGGTCATCGGGAAGGGCGTCCACCTTCCTTAGAAAACTAGAAGAAGAGGGTCGGTATTCACTTAAAAACTTCTATTGTAAATTGATCTTGCCAGTCCTGTAAGCAAGGCATTCTAAGAGAATGTTTACTATGTTAATTTCTAATCCGTGTCAAAGTTAGTCAGTCTATATATTTGTAATAAAGCCTTCACTAGTATAGTGAGCAAGGTTATTCCTAAAATAAATTGTTAGTCAGTCTTTGTTAGTTTGTTGCTAAGGGAAACAACCCTCCCTAGTCTGAAT
The DNA here is from genome assembly GCA_000966675.3 of Picea glauca. Taxonomy (NCBI): domain Eukaryota; kingdom Viridiplantae; phylum Streptophyta; class Pinopsida; order Pinales; family Pinaceae; genus Picea; species Picea glauca. The sequence goes on along the minus strand of JZKD02S0085558.1, from coordinate 156,427 downwards.
GCGCAAGGTGATGCAGAAATAAAGAAACAACTATCATTGTAAGAAGTCCCCTTGCATTATTAAAGGGACATTTTTCTCTCTAATAAAATTTGATGAAGTTTTTCTGAACCTTTCCTCTCTTATTTGTTTGTGAAATCGATTTGTTGTGTGTGAGTTTTCTGAGTGACACATTTTGTTGCGCACCAAGTAAACTGGTCCTCCCTCTCTTCGTTTTCTTGTAAAGAAGTGTTGGATTGTTCTTTTCTGAAGTGCGCACTAAGTAAAATCAATGCACCCTCCTTGCTTACACTCTCGTTATAGATCAATTGGTATCAGAGCGGTTTCCTTGGGAAATGTTTTGCACATAGTGAAGAAGGAGAAGACAGAGAAGTCATCCGCAAGATTCAGGCAATTTTTTTTGTGTCTCATGTTATTCAGTTAGTTACTCCACGCTCTGTCCAGAGCTTCCAAGTCGCCCTTCTTAGGGTTCTTCTTCGTCTTCATGCATGAGACCCCCTTTGCGCCCTTCTCATGGATCCGTGTGCGCCCTTCTCAAGGCCCCTTTGCAGTTCACTTTACTAGAATTTTCACGTACCTTCTATCAAGTGGATACACTCTCTCTCTTCCGTGAATGAAAATCATGCCACCATGAAGAGAAAACTCTAGTGAGGAGTCCAGTGCTTCCATGTCTGCTCTAGTTGAAGACTTGGTGTTGGCTTTACATGAATTACTTCGACTATAACAACGTAGGACTCCAATGACTATGCAACTCGAAATGCGTTTTTTGTTTCCGAAGTTCGTCAAGAAAATGAATGAAGAGATTGTCGATTATTGGATCCACAGTCTCTCCACCTACTTCAAGACTTCCCCAGAGATGGAAGAATCCACTAAATTACAAATCGTCACCCGACAGCTCGAAGGCATCGCTCAAGCTTGGTGGGACACTCAATTGGAACAATCTTAATTGGTCGTTGAGCTCGGTATGCCACCATCTCCGACAGTTGGATGTATTACTTCTTGGGACGCTTTTTGTCACACCTTGACTGAGCACTTCTATCCCCAAGACTATCTCCAAAATCTTCTCACCAAGTGGTTGTAGCTCTGCCAGCTTTCAACTCAATCCATACAAGGCTGCATTGACATATTCTGCAAGTTGCGCATACAACTCCATATCAATGATCCCGATGTATTAGTCATCAAATTTAATTCTAGTCTATTTTTGCCTTTCCGTCGTGAAGTTGACCTCTTTTAAACATCCTCTCTGGACAAGGCATTATTACGGACCTTGGCTGTAGAACATAAGGTCACTCCTTGAATTCACTATCTGCAAAATCAAACCCAATCTACCAACCCAAAACCTTCTCATCCACAACTTTATCCTTCTTCTTTGTCGGTGCCCAAAAATGTGGTCTGGTGTACTTTTCTCTAGATCAACTCCCACAACTCTTTTGACTGTCGATCCATTAAAAATATTCACACCAATAAGACCTTGGTTGCAAAGGTCACCCCCACTGAGTTTCCTAAAAAACCAAAAATAATTTCTCTCACCAATGCCACTGAAGTCGACCCCTCCCTCATTCTCATGACTAGGCCTGAACTGGGTCGAACTAATGTTCCCCTCTTTACACATAACTTCCAAATTAAACATGAACTCACCACTCTCATTTTGGAAAATTCCAGTCAAAAGAATCTGGTCTCTCAAGACTTATTCTAACATCTACAACTTCCCACCACTCCCCATATGGATCCCTATCAACTTGGTTGGGTACAAAATTGAGGACACCGCATCATTATTGTCGGGTGTTGCATAGTAACATTCACCATTGGCCCCTTTCGTGACATCATGGTCTGCGATGTGTCACCTTTAGACTATGTTGACCTCCTCCTAGGTCTCCCATACTAGCAAGACCAACAAGTCGTGTACCATGTAAAATCCCATCAGTACCAACTTCAATATGAAGGACGCACCTATGTGCTTACTTCAACGCCTCACACTCCCCCCCGGCCGCGTCCTAGGAAATAAGAAACTAACCATGTTATTCACAACAAAGATGTATCTATGTTTTTTCTATGCCCTCTTAAGCCTAAGAACCTCACTAATTCAACACCTCATGTAGTGCTCCCACTCCTCCATGAATTTGTCGATGTTTTTAAGACACCCACAGGGATACCACCCTGCAGAGACATTTCCCATTCCATCGACCTCATTCCCGGTGCATCCTTTCCCAATTCCTCATCATATCGACTTACTCCTAGAGAAGCCACAAAAATTGAACGACAAATTGGACAAATCCTTGAATTTGTCCATATTCAACCCTCCTTTTCCCCCTATTCCTCTCCAACTTTCATTATCCCAAAGAAGGAGACTATTGAATGGCGTCCGGTTAACGATTACCACACCCTTAACAAAGACACCATTAAAAATCATTATCCCTTACCCCGAATTGACGATTTTCTCAACCATCTGCAAGGGGCCTTCTTCTTCACCAAGATGGATTTGACCTCTGGATATCATCAAGTGCACATGCAGCCAACCAATATATGGAAAACAACATTTAAGACCAAGTTTGGTCTTTATGAGTGGTTGGCCATGCCCTTCGTCCTGACCAATGCACTGACATATTTTATGTGGCTCATCAATGACATCTTCTGGCCACACCTGGGTAAGTTTTTAGTTATTTATATTGACGTTATTTTGGTTTTCATCATGTTGTGGGATGCACATCTTTAGCATGTCTACACAGTTTTGGAATTACTACGGAAACATCATATTCAGGTGAAGGAAAAGAAATCTGATTTTTCACAGACTTCTGTGCAATATTTAGGATTCATTGTGGACCAAACAGGGGTCCATCCAGATCCCTCTCAAGTGCATGCCCTTGCTCAATGGCCAGTTCCAAACACTGCGCATTTTCTTAAAATCTTTATGGGGGAAATTAATTTCTACAGGAAATTTGTCTCCCATTTCTACCAGTTGGCTCGTCTGTTACAACAGTTAACAAATCAAGATAAGTTCATATGGACTGCAGATTCCCAACACCACTTTGAGAAGTTAAAGAATTCCTTAATCTCTGTTTCGGTCCTTCAATTTCTTGACTTGGTCCAACCTTTTGAAATTGAGACAGATTCTTCTCAATTTTCTATTGCCACAGTACTTAAACAAGGAGGTCACCTAGTGGCATACCACTTCGAGACCATGTCTGATGCAAAGATCAATTAAAATACATGACAAATAATTCTACAGCTTGGTGTTTCCTTTGAAACAATGGTGCCATTATATTTTGGGCAAAGAAAAAATTCTACGCACATACCATCATCTGCTAATATTCATCAACTCATAGAGTAAAATGCAGGAATAGTGACACCTAAAGTGGGTAGTGAACACTACATCAATTTCATCTGGTTATTAAATATAAGAAGGGAGTCGCTAACAAGATGCTATACTTGTTAAGTATACCACCAATACAAGTCATGCATATCTTAGCAGTAATATTTGCATCATATGACGCATGGAAATGCATGTATGAAGTAGATCCATCCTTCAAAGACATCTGGGCAACATTACAACAACCCACAACCATCAATCATATGCCTCTATGTTCCCCAATTTGAGGATTGTTTGATTCTCATCAGAGAAGCACATGCTTCCTCCTATGGTGGCCATTTTGGGACAGCCAAAACACTTCTCCACCTCCAGTGCCACTTCTATTGGCCAATTATGTCCAAACAAGTAGAGTGGTTCATTCGCACTTGTTCTCTTTGTTCACAAAGTAAACATTCTAATCACAAGCATGGTCTCTATCAACCATTACCCATCCCCTCCCACCCATGGGAATCTATTTCTATGGACTTTTTGAGTGGCCTGCCTACCACCTTGAGAAAGCACGATGTCATTTGGGTTATTGTTTGTTGTTTCTCAAAGATGGAAATCTTTCTCCCATGCCATAAGACCACTTCTACATCTCAAACTATTGATTTTTTCTTCTGTCATATTTGGCCACACTTTGAAATGCCCATTAGCATCATTTCTCATAGAGACTCCCGCTTTCTTAACTCCTTTTGGCGTACTCTCTAGACTTTACTAGGATGTCAGCTTCTTTTTTCCACGTCTTTTCACCCATAGATCGACCATCAAATAAAGGTGTTCAATCGTACCTTGGTCCATGCACTTTGTAGCTACTTCATCAAGAATAAGCAGTGGGATTCATACCTTCACATCCTACAACACAACTACAATAGGGCCACACATTCTTTCACTAGGTTCTCACCATTTGAGGTCTGTTTTGGCTTCCATCCCCTTGCACCCACATAGATGCCTATCAATTTTTCTCCATCTGGATCAACACATCAACACCGATAACAATTGATCGCCCAAATTTTCATTCATAATTTATCGTAGCGAGACACTTAAGTTGCAGATGCCTTGCAATAAGTAGAGAAAGCAAGATGAAAATGTGACATTGAGTCATTAATAAAAAGGAGTGTTATAAAGTGCCGAAAAGAGAATTAATGGGTGATTATTCTACTTCTCTCAACTAAAAAAAATCTTTCTGACTGGTGGTTTTACCTGCTACCATACACGTACCCTTAGACCTTTCTACCCCCTTATACCTGCTACCCCTGGATCAACTGCTTCTTCATATATAGAATTAACAGTTGCTTCTTTGACTAAAACTAGTGGGGGTGCTTCTACAGTGCCAATAAGTGTCACAACAAACATCGTACTCGATTGAAATTCCAACCAGAGGACCAAGTGTGGCTTCTAATGGATTAGCAATGCTTCAAAGGACGTCACCACAAACTTCATCCCTTGCAGTATGGACCATACACAATATTGGAATGCATTGGAGAGAATGTGTATACATGATGTTCTGAACATCAACAACTTAAAATTGTTTGAGCCACCAATTCTAGAAGACTCAGTAATCATCCAACATCCAATGGAAAATATTCCTAACTTTCAACCTCCACTCCTGCACGATAAAATTTTGGATATGCAAACCAGGACCACGCATTAGCAACATCATGTTTCATATATATTCGAAAGACAGGGACAAACTCCAGTGCAAGCCAAGTGGGTGACAACCGAGATAGTGCAACGAAGGTTTCCTCATTTGTTGGTGGAAGCAAGGATGCTTCTAGACCTAAATAGGGATGAATTAGGCCACCAGGAAGGGCGTCCACCTTCCTTATAAAACCAGTAGAAGAGGATCAATATTCACTAAGAAAATTCTATTGTAAACTGATCTCGCCATTCTTGTAAGAAAGGGGTTCTAAGAGAATGTTTACTATGTTAATTTATGATCTGTGTCAGTGTTAGTTAGTCTATATATTTGTAATAAATCCTTCACCAGTATAGTGAGAAAGGCTATTCCTCAAATAAATTGTTAGTCATTCTTTCTCAGTCTGTTGTTGCGGGAAACAACCCTCACCAGTATGAATGTGCAGGGTGCTGCAGAAATAGAGCAACAACTACAATTGTAAGAAGTTGCCTTGCATTATTAAAGGGAATTTTTTCTCTGTAATAGGATTTGATGAAGTTTTTCTGAACCTTTCCTCTCTTCTCTATTTGTGAAAGTGATTTGTTGTGTGTGATTTTTCTGAGTGACATGTTTTTTTGTGCACCAAGTAAACTGGTGCGCCCTCTCTTTGTTTTCCTGTAAGGAAGCATTGGCTTATGTTTTTCTGAATTGTGCACTAAGTAAAATCAGTGCACCCTCCTTTCTTACACTTATGTTACAGATCGCCTATGAGAGTGATAACTTTGCATGTGTAACCAAAAGGAGACTTAATTTACAACTATTATGTATACTAGATAGGAAGACCGTTGTGCTTAAGGTAAAGTCCTAGTGAACCTGGTATAGCCCTGAAGAAGCTACATGGGAGATAGAAGATATGATGTGGGAAGAATAATCACACTTGTTTTGAAATTTTGGATGTAAACAAAAAATAATTGTTGTAACAAGTTATTATGTGTGTATGTGTGTGCATGCGCACACGGTGATGTGCATCAAGGAAAGTGAAAAATTTAGGGGGATGGGAATGTAACAACCCAGTTTTGATCCCTAGATTTGAAATGTATATTTTTGTATATTATGAATGGCCAATATCCAAACGATGTAAAAATGTAAATATTGTACATTAATAATAAAAATGCATCACTAGTTGCAGGTGGAGAAGGACAAGAACAAAAGGGGATATGATTCCACAAGAGAGGAATGAAAGGGGGATTTGGGGCTCAAGAAGGGATAAGGTAAATAATGTTATTTTATTATCCCAAATCCTCTATTTGATTTTATCATGTTTCCTTTATCTTATATTTTACCCTTTATGGCCTTGGGATTAATTTCCAAGTGGTAAGTTGTAAACATGCAAATATAATCTTTGTGTTTTTGTCACTATGGGGATATTTTTCCATTATTATCTCGAGGTTGCCCGAGATCCTAGGTTGAAAACCCAAATATGTGATAAAATGATTATGTGATGCAGGAGCATCTCCAACAAAACACGAGGTGGAGGATAGTTGGGCGCACTAGCGTGCATTTCGAAGAACTTTTGAATTTAAGAAGGGTATGTCATGCAAAAACATTTGAAAGGATCGAAATTAAAGGCGATCTTAAATGCATGGAAGTTGAGCCATCATGTGTGGTCGATGGAGGAATGTATTTTTTTTTAATGATGTGGATTGTAGCACAGATCTAGAGCTTTCACTCATATCTGTCTGACTCAGATATTTATTGTAAAAAATATTAAGTAGTTGAAAGATTTTATTTCAGATAGCTTAGAGTAGTTGGAGGGAAAAGATCGAATATCCCTCTTGTAGAAATCTTTGTATTTTTTCCCAGAAGGGGTTGTTGAATCTATGTAATATTTGTTGAATTTGTTAGAATTTTAGCTAAGAGAAGAGAAGCTTGTTGCATGAGTTGTTGAGAGACTACTGAATCTATTGTATATGTTGTAGAGTGTTGAAGAACATTGTATGAACCCATGTATATGATTGTTGAATGAATATAACAGAGGAGTATTGTCCCAAATGTCTGGTATTTCCATGTCTATATAGATGAATGAATGGTACACATTATGTTTATTTGAACTCTCTATTATTTCTAGTTCTTATGGTTGTGAAATGAATTTACATGGTTGAATGTATGAATTCCTAATATAGTAGATAAGTTTCAATTGTTTCTCTTCTACGAGCGAGTGTAAGGTATGCATAGTGTCTGCAGGGAGTGTGTGACAAAGTTTGCTTCGAATCAAAGTTCATAAGAGATAACGTGAACTTATATGTGCAAGGAGTGAACAGGTGTCTATAAGGAGTGTGTGATAGAGTCTGTTTCTGACTCAGAAATTCAGTTGGGATAGTTGAATTTGGCGTGTAGGAGGAATTATGCTCAGAATCATATTGTTCAGGAGGAACAATCGAGCATGAAACGACTGTTGCAAGGAGTGCATAGTCATCCTTTTGTTGGCACAGGGGAAGACCTAGGATTCAACGCTTCAACAATGCACCAACAAAACCCTAACTACCATCCCTTTCAGAAACACCTGCGAAGCAGATGAAGTCTCACCTGAGGTAGAGGCAGGGGTGGTTGCAGGACTCCAGTGTCTGCAAACTTAGCTAGGACACAGATTTGTGATTATAACACTCGAACAGAGCACTTAGCAGTTATAGTTCATTAGTATTTAACCTTTGTCTATAGCGCAGATAAACCCTAATTATAGCGCAGAGCAGTATTCAATAAGATTCAACACATTCAAGCACTAAGCACAATGAAACATATCAGATATAACATCTTATTTACATCATTAGGCACGAAGCTATCATATTCATCTAAGCATATATTATTATACTAAGCATTAACCATATCAACAATAAAACAACTATAATGCGCAATGCAACCACAACACATGATATACGTGGTTCACCCCTAGCCTGGGGCTATGTCCACCAACTCTTCTTATCTTTTATTGTCTTTTGTCAATCTTCTACATGTACAGAGCCACAATATCCTACTCCGCATAGGACAAGAGATATGGGTGCACTCCACTAGATCCTCCTTCCTCGAGCTAGGTTATAGCACAAAGCCTTTACACAGTCTCTTACAGTTACTTGCACTTAGCCTTGAAAGCCTCATACAATATGCACAAAGCATGTACAACTATCACTTGCACTTAGCACATTGGCCTTCACTTTCCCTTAGCACCTAGCATCACACCCTTGCCTTTAGCACCTAGCTTCAGACTTTTTGTGTCTTTACTTACATCTCCTAGCTTTCTATTTATACATTACAAAAAGGGCCTAAACATGGGTAAACCCGTGGGCCGACATCCCCATACCCGTTACATAAACCCAAAATCTAAAAGTGCCCTAAAAAGGGGTCGAGATCCTGCGATCTCCACTTTGACTTGCACTCCACCTTCGACAGCCCGTCGAAGTCCCAAAATAGGTCAAACCTGACCAAGGATCCTCAAAACTTGGTCAAGGGACAACATGCCCCCAACACTCACCTGTGAGTCATCCCGAGTCACTTTGATCTGGGTAGCTTTGCTTCAAAATCCTCAAGCCTGTCTTGAGCTACTTCGACCTGATGTTGCGCCAAGGCCTCTTGCTCGACGAACTCCTGAATAACTCCCTTGTTCACAGGTCCCTCTAAGTGTTGTTCGACTGAAGTGACTACTTGTTCTAGCTCCACTCCTTGTCCTTCAATCTCTTCGAACAGTTGGAAAGATGCATCCTATACTGGTTGGAGCCTCTGAGTCACTTCCATGACTTTTCTCTATATGGCATGGACTTGTTGTTGAACAATGCATTGTTCCTGGGATCGTTTCATTCTCTCAATTGTTGAAAATATATTCAGTTGTGCCCGTACCATCGTCTCTTGTTTCTTTTCCTCCTGGAGCTATGACTCTAGTGTCTTTAGTTTAGGGTCCTCAGTAAGTCACTCATAAGTCTTCGCACTTCTACTGCTAAGTTGTTGACATTCCAAACCTAATGCTTTGATCCTCTCAACTACGCTTCGGGCAGTGGCTTCTCTTTGGTATCGTACATCCTATGGAGTACTTGGCACTCTCTATAGCTCTAGATCTACTATTCTTTGTTGGAGTCATTGGATAGCTTCTGCAAGTTGTGCTACTTGATGATCCACTGGGTCTTCCTCCTTTTGCTCTAAGCCCATCACAAAGAGAAGTACTCTGATGGTTTCTTCTTTTACTCCAACCTTCTATACGAGTAGTCGGTCTTTCTCATGTTGGATCTATGCCTTTTCCTCTTCAAAATTTTCTTAGAGGGCAACCTTCTTCTACTGCGTAACCCTGTGTTTCTCTATTACTTCCTCTTGTGATTGCTTCAGGGCCACTATGGCCTATTCTATTTCTTCCTGTGCGTGAAAAAGGTGAGCTTCATTTGCATTGGCTAGTCTGCAGAGTTGGGTAGGCTCGTCTCCCAACTCTAGTTCTTCAGATGGTGGGGGCGTAGTGGACACTGCGCAGCTAGAGTGAAGGGACTATTGTACCCCTCACCGTTCTTCTTCAATTTTTCCATGCATGGTCTCTTGATTAGCTTCATTTCTCTACAAAATATCTTCATAAGCATCTGATACAACTTCAATGATGAAGTCGAAGTCATCGAGTGTGAGCACAATCTTCAGCTTGGTCTTACTAGCTCTAGATTTCTTCCGCGATATAGGTTTCATGGGAGAAACCTTTATTTTCTTTGATGGATAAGCCTCATTAATGGGATCTCAAGGTGGTTTTACTTCGTCTTCCTTCTGTTGATCATATTTTCCATTGTTCTCTTCTTTATCTACTTCGTCATCACCTCCTCCTCTAGGTGATTCTGAAGCAGTTTCTTATGATGCACTGCTCAGTTGTTGGACTTATTTTTTCTGCTTCCTTCTGCTAGTTACAGGTGTATCATGCCCTTCACGAGTGGTCATCGGGCTTCCGATTAGTTCAAGATCGGACATTCTTGCGGGGTCAACAAGGATAAGGAGATATGCAGGCCACTCCTTAGTTATTTCTTCTAGGTCCTCCTCTGTGATTTTGTAATAATTCTGTAGTACTTCTTTGTGTTCGTCTCTGCGCAATGATGTAGATAAAATGTATGTCTACGTGGAACTTTACAAATGGCCTGAACCTATGCAGGGTGTTCGATGTTATACGAGGGAAAACCTCAATATCCCTCTTTAACTGCAGGTAGTAGGTGTGGAACACCATGTTTGATTGCCATTATTTTCCCATATCACTTGAATACAATAGTGAAGTGAACTTCGTGACTAAGGGTTCAGATGGCTCTAGTTCAGGGAAGGTCACACCTTTCGGCATCTCCCAAGCTATGAACACGATGAGGATTAGCAGCCAACTAAAATGGAACTCATAGCCCTGATCTTGAGCTTTGTAGTAGTCTTGGTCTAACTGGTGCACTAAGTATTTTTCCCAATTCATTTGTAGCCCCTCCACACATTTCCCTGTGAGGTCAACAAAAAACCCTGTGACCTGCATGGGTCTATTTTTCCGGACTATCTTACTAGCAATCAACTGGAAAGAAAGGTGCACTGCCCCATTCTGGATAGAGGCTACCTTGTACCCTTGCTTCCCCTTCTCCACATCATCGTATCTATCTTTAATCTTCTGCACCAGGGCACAGTCTGTAGCCTTCCTTGGGTAAAAGTCTTATGGGTCTGGTCCCTGCATGCTTAATATGGTGATCTGATGGATCAGCGCCAGATCAACGGTAATGTGTCTATCTAGCCACAAATAACCGCCATGGAAGCTCGATAATAGGAGCTTAATGCACGCATTAACATCCTGGTGCCTTCCAAAATGGGGTATTTTCATTATGTTCAGGATGGCAGACTGTGCAAGGTCCATAGTCCATGGTTGGGGGATTATCCTCGACTTGTTCCCCTTCGTCCTAGTCAAATACCTGTGAGGAGCGAGAATGTTGAAGTTCTTGCGATCCCCTAGGTTAAAGTAGTTGATATTTAGTGTCATGATCTTATCCCACTAAGGCTTGCCTGTAAGTATCCCCTTCGGAAGGTATGCAGTGACCAAGGTGTAGTCGAAGTCCCTATGGACACTGTCACGATTCACCACGCCGACCAGAGGTGTGATGTAGTTGGGAAGGATGGAAGGGATTAACTTCGCATTTCCCAAGTCATCTCGATGCTTTTTTCTTTTCTCATATGCAACTCGGGATGGTATGGATCCACGAGTAGTTGATGGGGAGGCTTGCACTCCTTGCATCGATGAAGCTTGAACTCTTGTGGACATCACTCTCTCTTCCATTAGATCAATTAAAATTTCCTCTACTGACTTTTCCACAGCGTTGAGCTCATCCCACATGCACGCTCGAGATCAGATATCTTAGGATGATGAACAATTTCTCAATTCAATAGAATGGATAGAAAGGTATAAATAAGCTCAGCACAATAACAATGAATTCTGTTGTTGGCTCAGATACAATTCGTGAAAGTGTGCTCGGCGCAACAGTCGACGGGATAAGTAGATAGCGATATAACAGATCCTTCCAACGAACAAGAATCCTTCATCAATGTAGTTATGTCCATTACACCACAGTCCCAATGGTTTGATGGTGAGCTTTCTGATCATAACCGTTGTTCTAACTGTTCAGGAATGTCAATCTAATGGTTATAATGCCTTCAATAGTCATATTTCTCTGCCATGAAGAAGTGCCAATCTAAGTTATTTTGATATTCCGGCAAAGTTTGAATTATGGAGACCTTCCTTCTGCGAAGTCTTCTCTAGAACTTCCTGTAATTTCTCCAACTTTGCTTTCTTCTTGCTGAGCTTTCTAGCCTTCTCCCCTGTGATCTGAGTTACTGGGTTCCTCTTCCCATTCTGATTCTTATCTTCTCTTGGCATGATAACTTTGTGTTGTTGATGGTATTTCATAGTTTTCAAGGTCAATACTTCTTCTCTGTCTGGGGTAGGTGCTCTACTCTCTTGTACAGACAGATGTTTCAGGTTTGCTTGTGTTCTTTCAACTTCAACATCCAAAATTTTGGTCCTTAATAGCTTTGACTGGCTTTCTTGTTCTTCCAATAAGTGTGTTATTCTCTTAGCCATGAGGTCTCTTAGTTCTTGTTTTTTCTATTCCATAACTTCCTCTTCTTGTTTTCTTCAAATCTAATCTTTCTCAATCCAGGGTTTTCCTAGTAACATAGCAAATGGGGTGTTGTTCTCAATAAATTTAACAACCTCAAATTCTTCTTCTTTCTAAGTGCCATGAGCGCTCGTAGATGTCTGGGTAAGTCTTCCACATAGGGTTATCATCTTTCCTCTAAATAATCATATTCCTCCCAATGAAAGAATCATAGCAGGCTTTCCTAAAATTTCCCAAGTTCTTTTTGTCATGATATTCACCGGTGTTTCCTCATCAAGAACACAGTCTATGTCGAAGTATCCTATTCTTGTTTCAAGGCATTATTTCTCTTTGAAGATCTTTGGTCATTCAGGGTTTTTTTCGTTTGTAGTAATACTGTCTCTAATTATTTCTGGGGTTCTGCCAGGGTCTCAGTTTCTTGGACTTTCTCAAGGTTTTCTTGTCTCATATTCATTCTTTCAACCTTAGAAATCATTCTAGGGAAATATAGAACGTAATGGTCCATAGATTTACAAGAAAGAAAACTAGGTCTTCTATCAGGGAAATCCTTAGCAAGATGGTTCAACCTTCTGCAATTGTAACAAAGAGTTAATCCTCTCTTCCTCTCAAATAATTCCCAACTTTTCTTGCACTGCGCACTAGGATCATAGTAGCGAACTTGCAAAAAATTCTTCCTAGGATCCTGCATCCATTTGTTAGTCTAAACATTCTTTTTATGCATAGAAATAACATATCTTTCATTATTTCTATCAGATCTACTTATATCAAACCTTCTTGCTTCTAGTTGTGCCCTAGTTTCCATACTAGGACAAAATTTATCAAACATACATAGATCCATACTTTCAAAACAAAAATTTCCACTGATCTTACCTCTATCAGAGCACAAAGCTTTCAGATCTTTCCTCTTTAATAAAAAATTTTCACTTTACCTTTATCAGAGAACAAATATTTTCAGATGTTACCTCTTTTCTTTAGATCTACCTCATTTCTAAGTACAGAGCTTCGTAGTCAAGTAGAATACTGCGCACTAAAGCAACAGATCTATGCACAGATATTTATTTCTTTTCCTCAGTTCCCAACAATCACAGTTTCAGGTCCCGGCAACGGAACCATTTGTTGGCACAGGGGCAGACCCAGGGTTCAACGCACCAACAAAACCCTAACTACCATTCCTTTCGGTAACACCTACGAAGTAGATGAAGTCTCACCCGAGGTAGAGGCAGGGGTGGTTGCAAGACTCCAGTGTCTGCAACCTTATATAGGACACAGATCCGTGATTATAACACTCGAACAGAGCACTTAGCAGTTATAGTTCATTATTATTTAACCTTTGTATACAACACACATAAACCCTAATTACAACACAATGCAGTATTCAACAAGATTCAACACATTCAAGCACTAAGCATAAGGAAACAGATCAGATCTAGCATCTTATTCACATTATTAGGCACTGAGATATCATATTCATCTAAGAATACATTATTATACTAAGCATTAACCATATCAACAATAAAACAACTATAATGCACAAAGAAACCACAACACAAGATATACGTGGTTCACCCCTAGCCTGGGGATTCATCCACCAACTCTTCTTCTCTTTTATTGTCTTCTGTCAATCTTCTACATGCACAAAGCCACAATATCCTACTTCGCATAGGACAGGAGATCTGTGCACACTTCGCTAGATCCTCCTTCCCCGAGCTAGGTTATAGCACAAAGCCTTTACATAGTCTCTTACAGTTACTTGCACTTAGCCTTGCAAGCCTCATACAGTATGCACAAAGCATGTACAACTATCACTTTCACTTATCACATTGGCCTTCACTTTCCCTTAGCACCTAGAATCACACCCTTGCCTTTAGCACCTAGCTTCACACTTTTTGTGTCTTTACTTACATCGCCTAGCTTTCTATTTATACATTAAAAAAAGCACTTAAACATGGGTAAACCCATGGGCCGACATCCCCATACCCGTTACATAAACCCAAAACCCAAAAGTGCCCTAAAAAGGGGCCTAGATCCTGTGATCTCCGCTTCGAATTGTGCTCCGCCTTCAACAATGTGTCGAAGTCCCAAAATAGGTAAAACCTAACCAAGGATCCTCAAAACCTGGTCAAGGGCCAACACCTTCATAGATAAATATTGAAGGAAGTTTGTCTGTAAGGAGTGTGTGCTAGAGTCTTTGACTCGTAATCTCAAGAGGAGTAGCGTGAATTTAGTCGTAGAGAAGTGGTTGGAGCATAGTCACAAGGTGTGCGCAATTATTTGGAAGGAAGTTTAGTTGTGGAGGAAGACCTGTCACAAGGCATGCACAGGCTGAAAATTTGACTAAGTGTCGAAGAAAGCATCCTGAGGAACAAAGAAAGTCGAGGAAAGACAAGCTCAGGAAGAAAAGCAGTGAGAAATATTCAAAAGGAAGAACCCTTTAAGGTTTCCCAAAATCAAAGAACCAGATCCGTTCCGGAGGGAGGCGAGATTATTCTAGACCAACAGATCTGGGAGAACTACATGAAGGTTAGCAGTAAATCATTTCGGCACTTCGTGGTTCAAGAAGTTTGGAGTTATTTTAATGTGAAGTCGCGGAGTAATCTCAACTGTTTGCTGCGAAGAGGACACATGGCAGCGGATTAGGAAATCCGGGAGTCAGAAGTCTGAAGGTTTGTGTCTGAAGTGAATAGTAATTTCGCGAAGTTGCAAAACCCACAACATAGTTGGACTATCATATCCAAGGAGACACATGATAGAGATCTGTAAATTCAGAGGAAATTGCTTCGAAAAGAAATGAAGCTAGAGACTATTCAGGTCTTCTGCAGGCCGCGTGTACCTTTGTGTGTCCCGAAAAATTCAGTCAAGTAAAAGTCAGGGAATGATGGTATGGAAAACTAGACTCCCTGCTAGCTCAGACCTTTCAGAAAAATAAAAGACAGGAAAAGAAAAAACAGAAAACCTAGTCTCTAAACTACCCAAAAACTCAAATAAATCCAGGAACCCTAAAGAGTATTCTCTCAAGTACGGTTTCCAAATCTGTTGTTGGGAAAAACACCCTACGAACTAGCAAACTAGGGTCAGAATTTCATGTTGATTTGACTGAATAGAAACTACTTTTTTACCTACATCCCGAGATTTAAATCCCTTTTTCTCAGTAAATGCATGGAAAAGGACCACCTACCTTATTACCGGCGTTCGATGTAGATCCTCCATTTTGCTTTGATTACTTGCTTGTGTTGCTCCTTCCATAGATGACCTACACTCAAGACAAACAACAACTATGCATGCATGCTACTTCTGTACTCAAGGGTTAGAAATCAAACGTAAATCAAGCAAACTATAGACAATTTATGATTTGGGACGGGAAAAGCATTATTTTTATTACTAAAAGTGAATCAACTTACAAAAGCTGAGACCGACCACCTCTCCTTGAACCTGATCTTGGGATCCTCTTCTTCTATCCTTCAACTGCTTTGCGTTAAATCTCCTTTGGCATGAGGAAAGGCTAAAGGGTTGGGACAATGGATTACGCAAATGGGCAGAGTTTCTTTGCTATATTTTTTCCTTCTCCAAATGGTACCCCTACCCCTTCTTTTATAGGCTAGAAGGAGCTAGGGTTTTGGACGAACCTTCGGCCATGCATGGCCGGGAGTTTCAATTAACTAACCCATAGCTTCTTTTTTTGTCGGAAACTTTCCTTTTTTCGTGCTTTGTTAGGTACACGCGGGCTGTTGTGAGTTAGCCAGCATGTACACGCATGCAGTAATGGGTTAGGGCGCGTGGGCCTTTACACAAGAGGATTTTCAAAGAGTTTTTTAGCAAAGTTTTGGAAAAGAAGGGATATGAGTTGGCCTGATGCCAGGTAAGCATGTGTGGTGCAATTTAGGGTTATAACAGAAGCCCAAAATTATGAAGGGGTTGGTCCACAATCATAGCTCGTGGTCACTTAGGAGGAGGAGTCTAGTGAGGGGCTAGCATGCGTGAATTTTGGTGTTGCTAAGAGCATTGGAGAGTGGAGTCATGGGTAGGTCGACCCTGTGGGTAACACTAAAGGGACCTGTGTGTTGAGCATTCAGAGTCTATTGAAGGCCCGAAGATTCAATTCGACTCAGGAATTCAAAGATAGAAGACCGGGAGGTCGCAAGTCCCTAAGAGGGAAGGGGGTTGCATCAAGTGGTATCAGAGTGAACACATAATTTATTTTTGTAGAGAGAGGAGATAGAGAATTAGATTGATATCATCAAGTGGTATCAGATAAGTCAGTACAATGCCACCTAGAATACGTGCAGAGCCACCCGTAGCGAATAGAACTATGGAAAGGGATATGAGATAACTCAAATAAAGGTTGGATGTTATGGAAACAACACAAAGGAGAGAACCTGATGTTGGAGATGTCAGCGATGCAGAGAATGAAAAAGTGGAAGTTGAAGAAGTTGTAGCCGAGGATGTTGCAAAAGAACGCCTGTTGAAAGAGGTTATCAAACTGGGAGCTACAGAGAAGATATACATCTCAATGTATGAAGGTAATTTAGACATTGAAGAATTGCTTGATTGGATACAAGAAATGGACAAGTATTTTGACTATGAATATGTCGATGAGGAGAAAAAGGTGAAACATGTTGTCACCAGGTTGAAAGGACATGCAACACTGTGGTGGGATGAACTGCAGGTTGACAGGAGAAGCAAAGGAAAACAAAAAATTAAGAGTTGGGATAGAATGGTAACCAAACTAAAGGCTAACTTCATACCCAAGGATTACCAGATAAACTTGTTTAGGAGATTACAGAACCTGAGAAGGGAATGACTGTGAAAGAATGCATAGAGGAGTTCTACAAACTGGACATCATGGATGGACAAAGAGAAAGAGATGATGAGAAAGTTGTCAAGTCTATCAACAACCTAAGATATGAAATTCAAGACAATATCAACATGATGATAGTAAAGACAGTAGAGGATGTATATCAGATTGCGTTGAAAGAAGAGGAGAAGTTGTCCAGGAAGCAGAGTCAACAAAGAAGAGGTAGAAGCTTGAAAGAGGCAAAGGATTTTCCCATGATAAGACACAGAATCCCAAAAGTGAGGTGTAGAAACCACATAGTCACTCTGAGAGAGGAGGAAGTTGTCGAGGAAGGCAAAGTGGTGGTAGAAACTCTTTTCCTAGAGGAAGAGGAAGAGGTAGAGGAGGCGAGATAAAATGTTATACCTATGGAAAGGTAGGACACATGTCTTTGGAATGTCCTGAGAGAAAGAAAGAAGGAGGTGAAGCTCACATTTTGAAAGTGCAGAAGTGATATGTAGAGGCAGAAGGTGCAGAATATGGGAGATCTTTGATGATGAAGAAAGTTATCTTAAATCCAGAGCTAGAGATTGAAAAATGAGTGCAAAGGAATAGTTTGTTCAGGACAGCTTGCAGGACTAAATATAGAGTATGCAAGGTGATCATTGACAGTGGGAACACTGATAACTTAGTATCCACAAAGATGGTGGAGAAGTTAGGGTTGGAGACGGCTGTACATTCGATGTCGTACAAAGTCTCATGGTTGGAGAAAGGTCATCAAGTAAAAGTCACTAAACAATGCCTGGTTGAAATTTAAATAGGAAGATGTAGATATGAAATTCTATGTGATGTGATTCCCATGGATGTATGTCATGTTTTTTTGGGAAGACCATAGCAGTATGATAGGAATGTCATTCATGATGGGAGAAAAAATACCTACACTTTAGAGAAGAATGGTAGGACACATATGTTGTTGTCAATTGAAGAGAAGATAGTAAAGGAGGAAGCCAACAAGAGCATACTTCTCATGAGTGGGAAGGAACTCATGAGTGAAGTTAAGAAGGAACAAGATATCCAGTTTGAGGTAGTGAGGAATCTGAAGGTTATCCTTACAAGTACTTCTATGGAGGATTTTCCTAAGGAAGTTCATGAACTATTAGAGAATTTTGTTGATATAGTAGTGGATGAGTTGCCAAGCTCATTGCCACCCATCAAAAGTATTAGCCATCACATTGACTTGATAGCAGAAGTGAGTCTATTGAAAAAATAAGCATACAAATTGACACCTCAAGAGAATGAGGAATTAAAGAGACAAGTTCAGGATCTTTTGGACAAAGGTTTAGTTAGGAAAAGCTTGAGTCCATGCGCAGTACCAAGTGTGTTAAGTCTGAATAAGGATGGAGGATGGAGAATGTGTACAAACTCAAGAGCCATAAATAAGATCACCATTAGGTACAGATTTGCATTGCCAAGGATGGATGACTTGATGGATTGCTTAAGTGGAGCAAGCTATTTTTCAAAAATAGATTTGAAAAGTGGATATCACCAGATAAGGACGAGAGAAGGTGATGAGTGGAAAAAATCCTTCAATACAAATGAAGGATTGTATGAATGGTTGGTTATGTCATTTGGATTAACAAATGCACCGAGTACTTTTATGAGACTGATGAATGAAGTGTTGAAATATTTCATTGGCAAGTTTGTGATTGTATATCTAGATGATATATTGTTATTTAGTAAAACTAAAGAAGAACACTTGAGACACTTAACATTAGTGATGAAAAGGTTGTAGTAGGAGAAGTTGTTGATCAATTTAAAGAAGACCTCTTTTATGAAGACATAACTCATTTATTTGGGTTTTGTGATCTCCTCGAATGAATTGAAGATGGATCCCGAAAAGGTGAAAGAAATCAGAGAATGGTCGTCACCAAGGAATATCTTCGAGGTGAGAAGCTTCCATGGATTAACAAGTTTCTATCGGGAGTTCATTACAAATTTTAGCGGGATTAGTGCACAAATGATGGATACATTGAATAAAAGACATAAGCCTTTCAAATGGACAGAAGAGGCTGAGAAGAGCTTCAATATATTGAAGCAGAAGATAACATAACAACCGATTTTGGTTTTACCGGATTTTGGGAAGACATTTCAAGTGAGATGTGACGCGGGTGGAGTTGCAATTGGAGTGGTCTTGAGCCAAGATAATAGGCATGTTGCATATTTCAGTGAAAAGATGAATGATACTAAGAAGAATTACTCCACATATGATAAAGAGTTATATGCCATAATTCAAGCTTTGAATAAATGGAGGCACTATCTTGTACCAAAGGAGTTTGTTTTGTATGGCGATAATCAAGCTTTGCAATTCATAACTAGACATGAGAAATTAAACCAGAGACATGCTGAGTGGATAGAATTTATTCAAAATTTCACTTTTGTTATTAAACATATTTCTGGTAATGTTAACAAGGTTATTGATGCATTGAGCAGGACAAGTTTGATTCCTCGGGAATTTCAAGTGAAAACCTTGGGGTTTGAACACCTTAAGGAAATGTATCATGATGATCCAAATTTCAGAGAGGCATATGAAGCATGCACAAATATTGTGCTTAGAGACAAAATCCAATGGGATGAATATTTGATTGGGGTTTGAACACCTTAAGGAAATGTATCGTGATGATCCAAATTTCAGAGAGGCATATGAACCATGCACAAATCCTATGCTCAGAGACAGAAGCCAATGGGCCGAATATTTGATTCAAGACAGATTGTTGTTCAAAGGTTTCTAGTTATGCATACCAACATGTTCAATGAGGAAAAATATGCTAAAGGAAAAACATAGCGGAGGTCTAGCTAAACATTTCGGCCATGACAAAACATTTGCACAGTTGAACAATTCATATTATTGGCTAGGTATGAGGGAATAAGTAAATAGGTTCGTTAATAGATGTAATATTTTTTAGTATGCAAAGGGGAAGAGACAAAACACTGGGTTGTATCAACCATTGCCTATTCTAAAGAGGCCTTGGTATGCAATAAACATGGATTTTGTATTAGAATTGCCAAGGACACAAAGAGGAAGTGATTCCATATTTGTGGTAGTGGACATATTTTCAAAGATGGCACACTTTATCCCATGCCATAATACCAGTGATGCAACACATGTTTCTAACTTGTTTTTCAAAGAAGTTGTAAGACTCCATGGATTGCTCAAGAGTATTGTTTCAGACAGGGATACCAAATTTGTTGGTCATTTATGGAGAACATTGTGGAAAAAGATGGGAACAAATCTATCCTTTAGTTTTGCATATCACCCTCAAACGGATAGACAGACTGGGGTGGTAAATCGAAGTTTAGGAGATTTGTTGAGGAGTTTGGTCACTGAACATCATAGCCAGTGGGATCAAATTTTAGCACAAGCAGAGTTTTCATATAATGACTTAGTGAACAGAAGTATCGGAAAGAGTCCATTTCAGATAGTGTATGGAATGAATCCAAGGGGAGTGTCAGAGTTAAGAGACCTGGATCAAAATGAATTTAGAAGCACTGGAGCTGAATACTTCACTGCATAAATGCAGGAGCTTCATAATCAGATCACAGATCAGTTGAGGAGGAGCAATAGTGGATATAAACGAAGAATTGATCAACATAGGAGGCAACTTCAATTTGAAGTTGGAGATCAAGTTCTATAACATCTAAGGAAGGAAAGGTTCCTGAGGGGAACATACAACAAGTTGAAGCTTAAGAAAATAGGACCATGCAAGATCCTAATAAAATTTGGTGAAAATTCTTATGAAATAGAGCTACCAAAAGAGGTGGGTATCTCACCCATATTCAACATCGCAGATTTGTATCCTTACAGGGAATATGAAACCAGAGGTTCTGAATATTAGAAAGAGATCCGATGGAAAAAATAGATGCCTATAGCAGAGAAATCAAAGATGGAGAAGATTGTATATCAATGGATTAGCAAGAAGACCAGAAGGAAAACATATTTTGAATATTTAGTAAAGTGGAAAGGACACCCAATAGAAGATGTCAGTTGGATCAATGAAGTAGATATCCAAAATCATGGTAGTTCGGTGCAGGAGCTCATGGACAGGATTCCATGAATTTTTCATCCAGGGGAGTATGATGCAGGAGCATCGCCATCAAAGCGCGAGGTGGAGGACAGTTGGGCGCACTAGCGCACATTTCGAAGACCTTTGAATTTAGGAAGGGAATGTCATGCAAAAACATTTGAAAGGATTGAAATTAAAGGATATATTAAATTCCTGGAGGTTGAGCCATCATATGTGGTCGATGGAGGAATGTCTTTTTTTTTAATGATGTGGATTGCAGTACATATCTGGAGCTTTCACTCATATCTGTCTGACTCGGATATTTATTGTAATAAATATTAAGTAGTTGAAATCTTTTATTTCGATAGGATAGATTAGAGTAGTTGGAGGGAAAAGCTTGAAGATCCCTCTTGTATAAATCTTTGTATTTTTGCCCATAAGGGGCTGCTGAATCTATTGTAATATTTGTTGAAGTTGTTATAAGTTTAGCTAAGAGAAGAGAAGCTTGTTGCATGACTTGTTGAGAGACTATTGAATCTAGTGTATATGTTGTAGAGTGTTGAAGAACAGTGTATGAACCCATGTATATGATTGTTGAATGAATATAACAGAGGAGTATTGTCCCAAATGTTGGGCATTGTCGTGTCTATCTAGATGAATGAATGGTACAGATTCTATTTATTTTAACTCTCTGTTATTTCTAGTTCTTGTGGTTGTGAAATGCATTTACATGGTTGAATGTATGAATTCCTAATATAGTATATAAGTTTCAATTGTTTCTCTTCTACGAGCGAGTGAAAGGTGTGCATAGTGTCTGTAGGAAGTGCGTGACAAAGTCTTCTTGGACTCAAAGCTCAGAAGAGATAATGTGGACATATATGTGCAAGGAGTGCATAGGCGTCCACAAGGAGTGTGTGATAGAGTCTGTTTTTGACTCAAAAATTCAGCTGGGATAGTTGAAGTTGGCATGTAGGAGTAATTACGCTCAGAATCATATTGTTCATGAGGAACAATCGAGCATGAAAGGACTGTTGCAAGGAGTGCATAGTCATCCTTCAGAGCTCAACATTGAAGGAATTTTGTCTGCAAGGAGTGTGTGCTAGAGTATTTGACTCGTAATCTCAAGAGGAGTAGCATGACTATAGTCGTAGAGAAGTGTTTGGAGCATAGTTTCAAGGTGTGTGAAATTATCTCCAAGGAAGTTGAGTTGTGGAGGAAGACATGTCGCAAGGTGTGCATAGGATGAAAATTTGACTAAGTATCAAAGAAGGTGTCCTAAGGAACAAAGAAAGTCAAGGAAAGACAAGCTTAGGAGGAAGAGCGGAAATAAATCTTCAAAGCGAAGAACTCTTTAAGGTTTCCCAAAATCAATGAACCAGATCCATTCCGGAGGGAGGCAAGATTATTCCAGACCATCAGATCTAGGAGAACTGCACAGAGGTTAGCCGTAAATTATTTTGACACTTCGTGGTTTCGGAAGTTTGAAGGTATTTTAAGAGAAAAGTCGTGAAGTCGCGAAGTAATCTCAATCGTTGGCTGTGAAGAGGACAAGTGGCAGCGGATTAGGAAATCTGAGAGTTGGAAGTCTAAAGGTTTGTGTGTGAGGTGAATAGGAATTTCACAAAGTCGTGAAACCCACAACATAGTTGGACTGTCAGATCCAGGGAGACACGCAACAAAGATCCGTAAATTTGGAGGAAATTTCTTTGGAAAGAACTGAAGCTAAAGATTGTGATATCTCCAAAGCCCGAAATTGGAAAGAGGTTGGTCCACGGTCATAGCCCGTGGTCACTTAGGAGGAGGAGTCTAGCGTGGGGCTAGCACTTGCAAATTTTGGTGTTTCCAAGAGCGTTGGAGAGCGGAGTCACAGGTATTTCGACCCTGTGGGTAACACTAAAGGGGCCTATGTGTTAAGAATTCAGGGTCTATTGAAGGCCCAAAGAGTCAATTCAGCTTAGAAATTCAAAGATCCAAGACTGGGAAGTCACAGATCCCTAGGAGGGAAGGGGGTTTCACCATTATGGCTATTATGAATTCCATGTGGAAATTATGTCCATGTGAATAATGATTATTTCCATTGAGAAAACTCCATTACCATTGAGAATTCCTGGAGTCCCTAGTAGAGATATTTCTCAAAAAACATGTATTGTGTCCATGGAGGGAAGTGGGATAGCCTAAGGTACTACATGGTAGAGAAGGGGATCAAATTCTTTGGTCTATGCAAGTTGAGGGGAAAGAGAGCTACTGGGTTGGAATTGTTTTAGTAGTTTCATATTGTAATTTGTTGGGAATTTTGGTTGTGTGAGAAGAATAGAGTCATCCATAGGCCAATTTGTCCTCATGGACTCATAGCCTCAACTTCATGGGTGGACATGTTGCAGAAAGAGTACAATAAATAGCAACACTATGGTTGGGTAGAAAATCCTTTGCGTGTATCCAATTGTGTTTTGTTCTTGTAAAAATAAGTGTTATGAATTATGTTTGATTTTGTTGTTTTAATGATGTTGATTAGTTGATTATATATATATATATATATATATATAGAGAGAGAGAGAGAGAGAGAGAGAGAGAGATTGCATAAGCCTACTTTTCATGGTGTATGCATTCATGGAATTCGCAGCAGGGCAAGGAGAATATTGATATCAAGAGTACATAATTTGGAAAATTGTGAAATTCAAATGTGCCCCATATCTTCAATAGTGAACATAGGGTATTGGGTATGTTACAAGTCATCATTCTTGATTTGTAAAGAATTTGGAAAATTGGGTTTGAAACCCATTCCATTGTTTGTTGGGTTGTTTGTCATACCTTTGGAGAAAATGAAAAAAGGAAAAAAAGACCTATTATACCCCATCACTAAAATATCAATTTGTGCGTAGAAACATGGTGTTCAATTTATTGCATATTAAAGTGAAGTTCATTAAAATAAATCAATGAGTGTTGACTACTCTTTCCATGTCAGATATTGTGATTTGTGTTAGTTCAGGTGGATGTGATCTATGTGCTCGAACCATCCAATTCAACTTCAACCAAAGTATCTCCATTTAAGTTGTGACATGCATCCACTGTATACATGTTGCATGTCTGTAATTGTTATCATGTAGCCTGCATAACACATACATATGACTTTCTTGTAATGGTTTTATTTACTTAGGGTTCAATTACTATTGTGACTAGTACACAACAATTTGCATGCAAGGGTCCCATTACTACAGTGAGAAGCATAAAGCAGCGATTTTGTCTAATCTCAACTTAAGTATCTTCCATGATATGAGTTGTAACGAGTTTACAAATGTTTCTTGTAAGTAGACTGTATAATACATTTAGGCTTAGGAATTTTTATGACCATGAAAATTTATCAACTGATGGTATTATTTGTGCAGGATCATTTGTATATATGAAATTTTTGATATTTTAAATATTGTAAACATAATATTATAAATCTTGTCACCCAAAAAACTATTAACTCCTATCCAAGAGTACTCTTTGGATCTTTTGAATCCCAAGTATTGATTAGATTACAATAAAGTTCAATCAAAACTTTCTTTTATGAGGTTATAAGTGGATCAAGGCCAAGCCTCTATATTTCTTTTTATTTTTTGATCGAGTTTGGTTTCTCTTTTGAGTGGAGCATGGTGCTTGTGGTGTTTGTACATGG
>JZKD02S0085558.1:85741-131784 GCA_000966675.3 Picea glauca | reverse complement strand
GCCTTGAAAGCCTCATACAATATGCACAAAGCATGTACAACTATCACTTGCACTTAGCACATTGGCCTTCACTTTCCCTTAGCACCTAGCATCACACCCTTGCCTTTAGCACCTAACTTCACACTTTTTGTGTCTTTACTTACATCTCCTAGCTTTCTATTTATACTTTACAAAAAGGGCCTAAACATGGGTAAACCCATGGGCCGACATCCCCATACCCGTTACATAAACCTAAAGTCTAAAAGTGCCCTAAAAAGGGGTCGAGATCCCGCAATCTTCGCTTCGACTTGCACTCCACCTTCGACGGCCCGTTGAAGTCCCAAAATAGGTCAAACTTGACCAAGGATCCTCAAAACTTGTTCAAGGGCCAACATGCCCCCAACACTCACCTGTGACTCATCCCAAGTCACTCTAATCTAGGTAGCTTTGCTTCAAAATCCTCGACCCTGGCTCGAGCTGCTTTGACCTATTGTTGCGCCAAGGCCTCTTGCTCGGTGAAATCCTGAAGAACTGCCTCGTTCATAGGTCCCTCTAAGAATTGTTCGACTGAAGTGACTACTTGTTCTAGCTCCACTCCTCATCCTTCAATCTCTTCGAACAGTTGGCAAGCTGCATCTTGGATTGGTTGGAGCCTCTGAGTCACTTCCATGACTTTTCTCTGTATGGCATGGACTTGTTGTTGAACAGTGTGTTGTTCCTAGGATCATTTCATTCTCTCAATTGTTGACAAGAGCTTCAATTATGCTTGTACCATCGTTTCTTTTTTCTTTTTCTCCTAGAGCTATGACTCTAGTGTCTTCAATTTAGGGTCCTCAGTAAGTCGCTCATAAGTCTACACACTTCTACTGCTAATTTGTTGACATTCCAAATCTAATGCTTTGATCCTCTCAACTACGCTCCAGGAAGTGGCTTCTCTTTAGTCTCGTACGTCCTGTGGAGTACTTGTCACTCTCTATAGCTCTAGATCTGTTATTCTCTGTTGGAGCTGTTGGATAGCTTCTACAAGTTGTGCTACTTGATTCTCCATTGGATCTTCCTCCTTTTGCTCTAAGCCCATCACAAAGAGAAGTGTTATGTTGGCTTATTATTTTACTCCAACCTTCTATATGAGCATTTGTTCTTTCTCATGCTGGATCTGTGCCTTTTCCTCTTCAAACTTTGCTTGGAGGGAAGCCTTCTCCTGCTGCTCAACCCTCTGTTTCTCTATTACTTCCTCTTGTGCTTGCTCCAGGGCCATTGTGGCCTGTTCTATTTCTTCTTGTGTGCGACAAAGGTGAGCTTCGGTCGCATCGGCTAGTCTACAGAGTTGGGTAGGCTCGTCTCCAAACTCTGGTTCTTCATATGGAGGGGGCGCAGTGGACACTACGCGGCTAGAGTAAAGGGCCTATTGTACCCCTCACGGTTCTGCTTCTATTTTTCCATGCATGGTCTCTTACTTAGCTTCATTTCTCTGCAAAATATCTTCCGAAGCATCTAATACAACTGCGATGATGAAGTCAAATTCATAAAGCGTGAGCACAGTCTTCAGCTTGGTCTTACTAGCTCTGGATTTCTTCTGCAATATAGGTTTCATGGGAGAAACCTTTCTTTTCTTCGATGGATAAGCTTCATTAATGGGATCATGAGGTGGTGTTACTTCACCTTCCTTCTACTGATCATATTTTCTATTGTTCTCTTCTTTATCTACTTCGTCATCACCTCCTCCTCCAGGTGATTCTGAAGCAGTTTCTTCTGATGCACTGCTCAATTGTTGGACTTCTTTTATCTTCTTCCTTCTGCTAGTTCTAGGTGTATCATGCCCTTCACGAGTGGTCATCGAGCTTCCGATTAGTTCAGGATCGAGCAATTCTGTGGGGTCAATAGGGATAAGGAGATCTATAGGCCACTCCTTAGTTATTTCTTCTAGGTCCTCCTCTGTGATTTTGTAATAACTCTGTAGTACTTCTTTGTGTTCGTCTCCGCGCACAGTGATGTAGATAAAATGTATGTCTACGTGGAACTTTACAAATGGCATGAACCTATGCAGGTTGTTTGATGTTATACGAGGGACAACCTCAATAGCCCTCTTTAACTGCAGGTAGTAGGTGTGGAACACAGTGTTTGATTGCCATTATTTTCCCATATCGCTTGAATACAATAGTGAAGCTAACTTCATGGCTAAGGGTTCATATGGCTCTAACTCAGGGAAGGTCACACCTTCTGGCATCTCTCAAGCTATGAACGCAATGAGGATTAGTAGCCAACTAAAATGGAACTCATAGCCCTGATCTTGAGCTTTGCAGCAGTCTTGGTCTAACTGGTTCACTAAGTATTTTTCCCAATTCATTTGTAGCCCCTCCACACATTTCCCCGTGAGGTCAACAACACACCCTGCAACCTGCGTGGGTCTGTTTTTCTGGACTATCTTACCAGCAATCAACTGGCAAGCAAGGCGCACTGCCCCATTCTATATGGATACTACCTTGTACCCTCGCTTCCCCTCCTCCACATTGTCGTATGTATATTTAATCTTCTACGTCAGGGCGCGGTCTGTAGCCTTCCTTGGGTAAAATTCTTATGGTTCTAGTCCCTACATGCTTAATCTGGTGATCTGATGGATCAGCGTCAGATCGATGATAATGCATCTATCTAGCCACAAATAACCGCCATGGAAGCTCGAGAACAGGATCTTAACGCACGCATTAACTTCCTGGTGCCTTCCAAAATGGGGTATTTTCATTACATTCAGGATGGCGGACTGTGCGAGGTCCATAGTCCATGGTTGGGGGATTATCCTCGACTCTTCAACTTCATCCTAGTCAAATACCTATGAGGAGCGAGAACGTTGAAGTTCTTGCGATGCCCTAGGTTAAAGTAGTTGATATTTAGTGTCATGATCTTATCCAGTTGAGGCTTGCCTGTGTGTATACCCTTCGAAAGGTACGCAATGACCAAGGTGTAGTCAAAATCCCTAGGGACACTATCACGATTCACTGCATTGACTAGAGGTGGGATGTAGTCGGTAAGGATGGAAGGGATTAACTTCGCATTTGCCAACTCATCTCGATGCTTGTTTCTTTTCTCATCTGCAAATCGGGATGATCTGGATCCGTGAGTAGTCGATGGGGAGGCTTGCACTCCTCGTGTTGATGAAGCTTGAAATCCTATGGACATCACTCTCTTTTCCATTAGATCGATTAAAATTTCCTCTACTGAATTTTCTACAACACTAAGCTCATCCCACAGGCACACTCGAGATTGGATATCTTAGGCTGATGAACAATTTCTCAATGCAATAGAATGGATAGAAAGGTATCAATAAGCTCAGCACAGTAACAATGAATTCTCTTGTTGGCTTGGATACAATTCACAAAAGTGTGCTCGGTGCAACAATCGATGGGATAAGTAGATAGTGATGTAACGGATCCTTCCAACAGATAAGAAGCCTTCATCAATGTAGTTATGTTCGTTACGACGCGGTCCCAATGGTCCGATGGTGAGCTTTCTGATCATAACTGTTGTTCTAACCGTTCAGGAACGTCAATATAACGGTTATAATTCCTTCAACGGTCATATCACTTCACCATGGCGAAGTGCCAATCTGAGTTACTCTGATATTCTGGCAAAGTTCGAATTATGGAGTCTTTCCTTCTGCGAAGTCTTCTCTGGAACTTTCTGTAATTTCTCCAACTTTGCTTTCTTCTTGCTGATCTTTCTAGCCTTCTTCCTTGTGATCTGAATTACTGGGTTCCTCTTCCCATTCTGATTTTTATCTTCTCTTGGCATGATAACTTCGCTTTGTTGATGATATTTCATAGGTTTCGAGGTCAATACTTCTTCTCTGTCTGGGGTAGGTGCTCTACTCTCTTGTATAGACAAATGTTTTAGGTCTGCTTGTGTTCTTTCAACTTTGACATCCAAATTTATGGTCCTCAATAGCTTTGATTAGCTTTCTTGTTCTTCCAATAAGTGTTTTATTCTCTTAGCCATGAGGTCTCATAGTTCTTGCTTTTTTTGTTCTATAACTTCCTCTTCTTGTTTTCTTCGGATCTGATCTTTCTCAATCCAGGGTTTTCCTAGTAACATAGCAAATGGGGCGTTGTTCTCAGTAAATTTAACAACCTCAAATTCTTCTTCTGTCGAAGTGCCATGAGCACTCGTATATGTCTGGGTAAGTCTTCCACATAGGGTTATCATATTTCCTCTAAATAATCCTATTCCTCCCAATGAAGGAATCATAGCAGGCTTTCATAAAATTTCCCAAGTTCTTTCTGTCATGATATTCACCAATGTTTCCTCATCAAGAACACAATCTATGTCGAAGTCTCATATTCTTGTTTCTATGCATTATTTCTCTATGAAGATCTTTGGTCATTCAAGGTTTTTTTTGTTTGTAGTAATACAGTCTCTGATTCTTTCTGGGGTTCTACCAGGGTCTCAGTTTCTTGGCCTTTCTCAAGGTTTTCTTGCCTCATATTCATTCTTTCAACCTTAGAAATCATTCTAGGGAAATCTAGAACGTCATGGTCCATAGATTTACAACAAAGACAACTAGGTCTTCTATCAGGGCAATCCTTAGCAAGATGGCTCGACCTTCTGCAGTTGTAACAAAGAGTTAATCCTCTCTTCCTCTTAAATGATCCCCGACTTTTCTTGCACTGCACACTAGGATCATAGTGGCAAACTTGCAAAAAATTCTTCCTAGGATCCTGCATCCATTTGTTAGTCCAAACATTCTTTTTATGCATAGGAATAACATATCTTTCATTATTTCTATCAGATCTACTCGTATCAAACCTTCTAGCTTCTAGTTGTGCCCTAGTTTCTAGACTAGGACAAAATTTATCAAACATACCTAGATCCATACTTTCAAAACAAAAATTTCCACTTATCTTACTCTATCAGAGAACAAAGCTTTCAGATCTTTCATCTTTAATCAAAAAATTTCACTTTACCTTTATTAGAGCACAAAGATTTTCAGATGTTACCTATTTTCTTCAGATCTACCTCCTTTCTGAGTACAGAGCTTCGTAGTCAAGTAGAATAATGCGCACTAAAGAAACAGATCTACACACGGATATTTCTTTCTTTTCCTCAGTTCCCAACAATCACAGTTTTAGGTCTCGGCAACAGAACCATTTGCTGGCATAGGGGCAGACCCAGGGTTCAACGCTTCAACAACGCACCAACAAAACCTTAACTATCATCCCTTTTGGCAACACCTGTGAAGCAGATGAAGTCTCACTCGAGGTAGAGGCAAGGGTGGTTGCAAGACTCCAGTGTCTACAACCTTATCTGGGACACAGATCTGTGATTATAACACTCGAACATAGCACTTAGCAGTTATAGTTCATTAGTATTTAACCTTTGTATACAACGCACATAAACCCTAATTACAGCACAATGCAGTATTCAATAAGATTTAACACATTCAAGCACTAAGCACAAGGAAACAGATCAGATCTAGCATCTTATTCACATCATTAGGCACGAAGCTATCATATTCATCTAAGAATACATTATTATACTAAGCATTAACCATATCAACAATAAAACAACTATAATGCACAAAGAAACCACAACACAAGATATACGTGGTTCACCCCCAGCCTAGGGATACATTCACCAACTCTTCTTCTCTTTTATTGTCTTATGTCAATATTCTACATGCACAGAGCCACAAAATCCTACTTCACATAGGACAGGAGATCTGCACGCACTCTGCTAGATCCTCCTTCCCCGAGCTAGGTTACAGCACAAAGCCTTTACACAGTCTCTTACAGTTACTTTCACTTAGCCTTGCAAGCCTCAGACAGTATGCACAAAGCATGTACAACTATCACTTGCACTTATCACATTGGCCTTCACTTTCCCTTAGCACCTATAATCACACCCTTGCCTTTAGCACCTAGCTTCACACTTTTTGTGTCTTTACTTACGTCGCCTAGCTTTCTATTTATACATTAAAAAAGGGCCTAAACATGGGTAAACCCATGGGCCTACATCCCCATACCCGTTACATAAAACCAAAACCCAAAAGTGCCCTAAAAAGGGGCCTAGATCCTGCAATCTCCGCTTTAACTTGTGCTCCACCTTCGACAGCCTATCGAAGTCCCAAAATAGGTCAAACCTAACCAAGGATCCTCAAAACTTGGTCAAGGGCCAACACCTTCATAGATCAATATTGAAGGAAGTTTGTCCACAAGGAGTGCATGCTAGAGTCTTTGACTCATAATCTCTAGAGGAGTGTCATGAATTTAGTCATAGAGAAGTGGTTGAAGCATAGTCGCAAGGTGTGCACAATTATCTACAAGGAAGTTTAGTTGTGGAGGAAGACCTGTCGCAAGGCATGCACAGGCTGAAAATTCAACTAAGTGTCGAAGAAAGCATCCTGAGGAACAAAGAAAGTCGAGGAAAGACAAGCTCAGGAGGAAGAGCGGCGAGAAATATTCAAAGGGAAGAACCCTTTAAGGTTTCCCAAAATCAATGAACCAGATCCGTTCCAGAGGGAGGCGAGATTATTCCAGACCAACATATCTGGGAGAATTACATGAAGGTCAGCAGTAAATCATTTCGGCACTTCGTGGTTCGAGAAGTTTGGAGTTATTTTAACACGAAGTCATGAAGTAATCTCAATCGTTTGCTACAAAGAGGACACATGGCAGCGGATTAGGAAATTCAGGAGTCGGAAGTCCGAAGGATTGTGTCTGAAGTGAACAGTAATTTCGTGAAGTCATGAAACCCACAACATAGTTGGACAATCAGATCCAAGGAGACACACGACATAGATTCATAAATTCGGAGGAAATTGCTTCAGAAATAAATGAAGCTAGAGACCATGATATCTCTGAAGCCCAAAATTACGAAGGGGTTGGTCCACAGTCATAGCTCATGGTCACTTAGGAGGAGGAGTCTAGTGTGGGGCTATCACTCATGAATTTTGGAGTTGCTAAGAGAATTGGAGAGTGGAGTCATGGGTAGGTCGACCCTGTGGGTAAAACTAAAGGGACCTATGCATTGAGCATTCAGAGTCTATTGAAGGCCTGAAGGTTCAATTCGACTCAGGAATTCAAAGATAGAAGACCAGGAGGTCACAGGTCCCTAGGAGGGAAGGGGGTTGCATCAAGTGGTATCAGAGCGAACACACAATTTATTTATGTAGAGAGAGCAGACAGAGAATTAGATTGATATTATCAAGTGGTATCAGATATGTCATCACAATGCCACCTAGAATATGTGTAGAGCCACCCGTAGTGAATAGAACTATGGAAAGGGATATGAGATAACTCGGAGAAAGGTTGGATGCTATGGAAATAACACAAAGGAGAGCACCTGATGTTGGAGATGTCAGCGATGCAGAGAATGAAAAAGTGGAAGTTGAAGAAGTTGTAGATGAGGATGTTGCATAAGAACGCCTGCTGAAAGAGGTTATCAAACTAGGAGCTACAGAGAAGATAGACATCCCAATGTATGAAGGTAATTTAGACATTGAAGAATTGCTTGATTGGATACGAGAAATCAACAAGTATTTCGACTATGAATATGTCGATGAGGAGAAAAAGGTGAAACATGTTGTCACCAGGTTGAAAGGACATCCAACACTATGGTGGGATGAACTATAGGCTGATAGGAGAAGCAAAGGAAAACAAAAAATTAAGAGTTGGGATAGAATGGTAGCCAAAATAGAGGCTAAATTCATACCCAAGCATTACCAAATAAACTTGTTCAGGAGATTGCAGAACCTGAGAAGGGAATGAATGTGAAAGAATACATAGAGGAGTTCTACAAACTAAACATCAGGGATGGACAAAGAGAAAGAGATGATGAGGAAGCTGCCAAGTATATCAACGGCCTGATATATGAAATTCAAGACAAGATCAACATGATGATAGTAAAGACAGTAGAGGATGTATATCAGATTGCGTTGAAAGTAGAGGAGAAGTTGGCCAAGAAGCAGAGTCAACAAAGCAGAGGTAGAAGCTTGAACAGAGGCAAAGGAGTTGCCCATGATAAGACATAGAATCCCAAAGGTGAGGTGGAGAAACCACATAGTCACTCTGAGAGAGGAGGAAGTTCTCGAGGAAGGCAGAGTGGTGGTAGAAACTCTTTTCCTAGAGGAAGAGGAAGAGGTAGAGGAGGCAAGATAAAGTGTTATGCCTATGGAAAGGTAGGACACATGTCTTTGGAATGTCCTAAGAGAAATAAAGAAGGAGGTGAAGCTCACATTTCGAAAGTGCAGAAGTGATATGTAGAGGCTGAAGGTGTAGAATATGGCAGATCTTTGATGATGAAGAAAGTTCTCTTAAATCTAGAGCCAGAGGTTGAAAAGTGAGTGCAAAGGAACAGTTTGTTCAGGATAGCTTGCAAGACTAAATACAGAGTATGCAAGGTGATCATTTATAGTGGGAACACTTATAACTTAGTATCCAAAAAGATGGTGGAGAAGTTAGGGTTGGAGACGACTATACATCCGACGTCATACAAAGTCTCATGGTTGGAGAAAGGTCATCAAGTAAAAGTCACTAAACGATGCCTGGTTGAAATTTAAATAAGAGGATATAGAGATGAAATTCTATGTGATGTGATTCCCATGGATGTATGTCATGTTTTGTTGGGAAACCCATAGCAGTATGATAGGAATGTCATTCATGATGGGAGAAAAAATACCTACACTTTAGAGAAGAATGGTAGGACACATATGTTGTTGTCAATTGAAGAGAAGAAAGTAAAGGAGGAAGCCAACAAGAGAATACTTCTCATGAGTGGGAAGGAACTCTTGAGTGAAGTTAAGAAGGAACAGGAGATCCAGTTTGAGGTAGTGAGGAAGCCAAAGGTTATCCTTACAAGTACTTCTATGGAGGATTTTCCTAAGGAAGTTCATGAACTATTAGAGAATTTTGTTGATATAGTAATGGATGAGTTTCCAAGCTCATTGCCACCCATCAAAAGTATCATCCATCACATTGACTTGATACCAGAAGCGAGTCTATTGAAAAAAGAAGTGTACAAATTGACACCTCAAGAGAATGAGGAAGTACAGAGACAAGTTCAGGATCTTTTGGACAAAGGTTTAGTCAGGAAAAGCTTGAGTCCATGCGTAGTACCAATTGTGTTAAGTCCGAAGAAGAATGGAAGATGGAGAATGTGTACAAACTCAAGAGCCATAAATAAGATCACCATTAGGTACAGATTTACATTGCCAAGGATGGATGACTTGATGGATTGCTTAAGTGGAGCAAACTATTTTTCAAAAATAGATTTGAAAATTAGATATCACCAGATAAGGATGAGAGAAGGTGATGAGTGGAAAAAATCCTTCAAGACAAATTAAGGATTGTATGAATGATTGGTTATGTTGTTTGGCTTAACAAATGCACCAAGTAATTTTATGAGACTGGTGAATGAAGTGTTGAAATATTTCATTGGCAAGTTTGTGATTGTATATCTAGATGATATATTGTTCTTTAGTAAAACTAAAGAAGAACAATTGAGACACTTAACATTAGTGATGAAAAGGTTGTAGCAGGAGAAGTTGTTGATCAATTTAAAGAAGTCCTCTTTTATGAAGACAGGACTCATTTATTTGGGTTTTGTGATCTCCTCGAATGAATTGAAGATGGATCCTGAAAAGGTGAAAGAAATCAGAGAATGGTCGTCACCAAGGAATATCTTCGAGGTGAGAAGCTTCCATGGATTAACAAGTTTCTATCGGGAGTTCATTACAAATTTTAGTGGGATTAGTGCACAAATGATGGATAAAATGAAGAAAAGACATAAGTCTTTCAAATGGATAGAAGAGGCTGAGAAGAGCTTCAATATATTGAAGGAGAAGATAACATAACAACGGATTTTAGTTTTACCGGATTTCGGGAAGACATTTCAAGTTAGATGTGACGCGAGTGGAGTTTCAATTGGAGTGGTCTTGAGCCAAGATAATAGGCCTGTTGCATATTTCAACGAAAAGTTGAATGATACTAAGAAGAAGTACTCCACATACGATAAAGAGTTGTATGCCATAATTCAAGCTTTGAAGAAATCGAGGCACTATCTTGTACCAAAGGAGTTTGTTTTGTATGGAGATAATCAAGCTTTGTAATTCATAACCAGATAGGAGAAATTAAACCAGAGACACGCTGAGTGGATAGAATTTATACAAAATTTCACTTTTTTTATTAAACATATTTCTGGTAATGCTAACAAGGTTATTGATGCATTGAGCAGGAGAAGTTTGATTCTTCAAGAATTTCAAGTGAAAACCTTGGGGTTTGAACACCTTAAGGAAATGTATCGTGATGATCCAAATTTCAGAGAGGCATATGAAGCATGCACAAATACTGTGCTCAGAGACAAAATCCAATGGGATGAATATTTGATTAGGGTTTGAACACCTTAAGGAAATGTATCGTGATGATCCAGATTTCAGAGAGGCATATGAAGCATGCACAAATCCTGTGCTCAGAGACAGAAGCCAATGGGCCAAATATTTGATTCAAGATGAATTGTTGTTCAAAGGTTTCCAGTTATGCATACCAAGATGTTCAATGAGGTAAAATATACAAAAGGAAAAACATAGCGGAGGTCTAGCCGAACATTTCAACCATGACAAAACATTTGCATAGTTAAACAATTCATATTATTGGCCAGGTATGAGGGAATAAGTAAATAGGTTCATGAACAGATGTAATATTTGTCAGTATGCAAAAGGGAAGAGACAAAACACTAGGTTGTATCAACCATTGCCTATTCTAGAGAGGCCTTGGTATGCAATAAGCATGGATTTTGTATTGGGATTGCCAAGGACACAAAGAGGAAGTGATTCCATATTTGTGGTAGTGGATATATTTTCAAATATGGCACACTTTATCCCATGCCATAATACCAGTGATGCAACACACGTTTCTAACTTAATTTTTAGAGAAGTTGTAAGACACCATGGATTTCCCAGGAGTATTGTTTCAGACAAGGATACCAAATTTGTTGGTCATTTCTGGAGAACATTGTGGAAAAAGATGGGAACAAATCTATCCTTTAGTTTTGCATATCACCCTCAAACAGATAGACATACTGGGGTGGTAAATCGAAGTTTACAATATTTTTTGAGGATTTTGGTCACTAAACATCATAGCCAGTGGGATGAAATTTTAGAACAAGTAGAGTTTGCATATAATGACTTAGTGAAAAGAAGTATCAGAAAGAGTCCATTTCAGATAGCGTATGGAATGAATCCAAGGGGACTGTCAGAGTTAAGAGACCTGGATCATAATGAATTTATAAGTGCTAGAGCCAAAAACTTCATTGCATAAATGCAGGAGCTTCATAATCAAATCACAGATCAGTTGAGGAGGAGGAGCAGTGGATATAAATGAAGAATTGATCAACATAGGAGGCAAATTCAATTTGAAGTTGGAGATCAAGTTTTAGAACATCTAAGGAAGGAAAGGTTCCTGAGGGGAACATACAACAAGTTGAATCTTAAGAAAATAGGACCATGCAAGATCCTAAGAAAATTTGGTGAAAATGCTTATGAAATAGAGCTGCCAGAAGAGGTGGGTATCTCACCCATATTCAACATCACAGATTTGTATCCTTACAGGGAATATGAAACCAGAGGTTCAGAATATCAGAAAGAGATCCAATGGAAAAAAAAATGCCTGTAGCAGAGAAATCGTAGATGGAGAAGATCGTAGATCGGTGGATTAGCAAGAAGACCAGAAGGAAAACATATTTTGAATATTTAGTAAAGTGGAAAGGACACCCAATAGAAGATGCCAGTTGGGTCAATGAAGCGGATATCCAAAAGCATGGAAGGTTGGTGTAGGAGCTCATGGATAGGATTCCATGAATTTTTCATCCAGGGGAGTATGATGCAGGAGCATCGCCAGCAAAGCGTGAGGTGGAGGACAGTTGGGCGCACTAGCGCACATTTCGAAGAACTTTTGAATTTAGGAAGGGAATGTCACGCAAAAACATTTGAAAGGATTGAAATTAAAGGAGATCATAAATTCCTAGAGGTTGATCCATCATATGTGGTCGATGGAGGAATGTCTTTTTTTTTAATGATGTGGATTACAGTACAGATCTAGAGCTTTCACTCATATCTGTCTGACTCAGATATTTATTGTAATAAATATTAAGTAGTTGAAAGCTTTTATTTCGATAGGATAGATTAGAGTAGTTGGAGGGAAATGCTCGAAGATCCCTCTTGTATAAATCTTTGTATTGTTGCCCAGAAGGGGTTGTTGAATCTATTGTAATATTTGTTGAAGTTGTTAGAATTTTAGCTAAGAGAAGAGAAGCTTGTTGCATGACTTGTTGAGAGACTATTGAATATATTGTATATGTTGTAGAGTGTTGAAGAACAGTGTATGAACCCATGTATATGATTGTTGAATGAATATAACAGGGGAGTATTGTCCCAAATGTCAGGTATTGTCATGTCTATCTAGATGAATGAATGGTACACATTCTGTTTATTTGAAATCTCTGTTATTTCTAGTTCTTGTGGTTGTGAGATGCATTTACAAGGTTGAATGTATGAATTCCTGATATAATATATAAGTTTCAATTGTTTCTCTTCTTCGAGCGAGTGCAAGGTGTTCATAGTGTCCGTAGGGAGTGCGTGACAAAGTCTGTTTGGACTCAAATCTCAGAATAGATAATGTGAACATATATGTGCAAGGAGTGCACAGGCGTCCACAAGGAGTGTGTGACAAAGTCCGTTTTTTACTCAAAAATTCAACTGGGATAGTTGAAGTTGGCGTGTAGGAGTAATTACACTCAGAATCATATTGTTCAGGAGGAACAATCAAGCATGAAAGGACTATTGCTAGGAGTGCATAGTCATCCTTCAAAGCTCAATATTGAAGGAAGTTTGTCCGCAAGGAGTGCGTGCTAGAGTCTTTGACTCGTAATCTCAAGAGGAGTAGCGTGACTATAGTCGTAGAGAAGTGTTTGGAGCATAGTTGCAAGGTGTGTGCAATTATCTCCAAGGAAGTTGAGTTGTGGAGGAAGACCTGTCGCAAGGCATCCATAGGCTGAAAATTCGACTAAGTGTCGAAGAAAGCGTCCTAAGGAACAAAGAAAGTCAAGGAAAGACAAGCTTAGGAGGAAGAGCAGAAAGAAATATTCAAAGGGAAGAACTCTTTAAGGTTTCCCAAAATCAATGAACCAAATCCGTTATGGAGGGAGGCAAGATTATTCCAGACCATCAGATCTGGGAGAATTGCATGGAGGTTAGCCGTAAATCATTTCAGCACTTCGTGGTTCCGGAAGTTTGGAGGTATTTTAAGAGCAGAGTCATGAAGTCACAAAGTAATCTCAACCGTTGGCTGTGAAGAGGACATGTGGTAGTGGATTAGGAAATCTGAGAGTTGGAAGTCTGAAGGTTTGTGTGTGAGGTGAACAGGAATTTCACGAAGTTGTGAAACCCATAACATAGTTGGACTGTCAGATCCAGGGAGACACGCGACAAAGATCCGTAAATTGGGAGGAAAGTGCTTTGGAAAGAACTGAAGCTAAAGATCGTGATATCTCCAAAGCTTGAAATTGTGAAGGGGTTGGTCCAAGGTCATAGCCCGTGGTCACTTAGGAGGAGGAGTCTAGCATGGAGCTAGCACTCACAAAGTTTGGTGTTTCCAAGAGCGTCAGAGAGCGGATTCACTGGTAGTTTGACCGTGTGGGTAACACTAAAGTGACCTGTGTGTTGAGAATTCGGGGTCTATTGAAGGCCCAAAGAGTCAATTCTGCTCAGGAATTCAAAGATTCAAGACCGGGAGGTCGCAGATCCCTAGGAGGGAAGGGGGTTGCACCATTATGGCTATTAAGAATTCCATGTGGAAATTGTGTCCATGTGAATAATGATTATTTCCATTGAGAAAAATCCATTACCATTGAGAATTCCTAGAGTCCCTAGTAGAGATATTTCTCGAAAAACATGTATTATGTCCATGGAGGGAAGTGGGATAGTGTAAGATACTACATGGTAGAGAAGGGATCAAATTCCTTGGTCTGTGCAAAGTGAGGGGAAAGACAACTACTGGGTTGGAATTGTTTTAGTAGTTTCATATTGTAATTTGTTGGGAATTTGGGTTGTGTGAGAAGAATAGAGTCATCCATAGGCCAATTTGTCCTCATGGACTCATAGCCTCAACTTCATGGGTGGACATGTTGCAAAAAGAGTACAGTAAAATAGAAACACTATGGTTGGGTAGAAAATCCTTCGCTTGTATCCAATTGGTGTTTTGTTCTTGTAAAAATAAGTGTTATGACTTATGTTTGATTTTGTTGTTTTAATGATGTTGATTTAATGATGTTGATTATATATATATATATATATATAGCATAAGAATATTGGTATCAAGAGTACATAATTTGGAAAATTATGAAATTCAAATGTGCCCCATATCCTCAATAGTGAACATAGGGTATTGGGTATGGTACAAGTCATCATTCTTATGATTTGTAAAGAATTTGGAAAATTTGGTTTGAAACCCATTCCATTGTTTGTTGGGTTGTTTGGCATACCTTTGGAGAAAATGAAAAAAGAAAAAAAAAGACCTATTATACCCCATCACTAACATATCAATTTGTGCATAGAAACATGGTGTTCAATTTATTGCATATTAAAGTGAAGTTCATTAAAATAAATCAATGAGTGTTGACTACTCTTTCCATGTCAGAGATTGTGATTTGTGTTAGTTCAGGTGGATGTGATCTATGTGCTTGAACCATCCAATTCAACTTCAACCAAAGTATCTCCATTTAAGTTATGACATGCATCCACTGTATACATGTTGCATGTCTGTAATTGTTATCATGTAGCCTGCATAACACATACATATGACTTGCTTGTAATGGTTTTATTTACTTAGGGTTCCATTACTATTGTGACTAGTACACAAAAATTTGCGTGCAAGGGTCCCATTACTATAGTGAGAAGCATAAAGCATCCAGTTTGTCTAATCTCAACTTAGAAGTATCTTCCATGATATGAGTTGTAACGAATTTACAAATGTTTCTTGTAAGTAGAGTGTATAAGACATTTAGGCTTAGGAATTTTTATGAGCATGAAAATTTAGCAAGTGATGGTATTATTTGTGGAGGATCATTTGTATATATGAGAATTTTGATATTTTGAATATTGTAAACATAATATTATAAACCTTGTCACCCAAAAAACTATTAACTCCTATCCAAGAGTACTCTTTGGATCTTTTGAATCCCAAGTATTGATTAGAGTACAATAAAGTTCAATCAAAACTTTCTTTTATGAGGTTATAAGTGGATCAAGGCCAAGCCTCTATATTTCTTTTTATTTTTTGATTGAGTTTGGTTTCTCTTTTGAGTGGAGCATGGTGCTTGTGGTGTTTGTACATGGTGGTTTTTTCATAGTTATTTTTATTGTATTCACAAGTTCCACAACATCACAACAATTCCTTTCTTAAAGGAATCCATAGGGCACATAAAATCGTATGTAAATTTAATTTTTTGGTTACATGAGGTGTACTTTAGAGCTCCACAATGTCTAAAGTTGTTAGTGATTTTAGTGGTTTTGACAAATTGAAGTGATCAAAGAATAATAAATTCTAGAGTGGATACATTCAAAGCATGTTAAATGAATTATGAAAAGGAATTTGTAATGCACAACCCACAAAACCCTATAATTCTACCCAATTAGTGAAATGGGAGTTGAAATATGAGAATGCATTAGAACTTATTCACAGTACTATTTCCAATGAAGTCTTTGTTCACATTTATAATTGTGGAGATGCTTGGTCAACTTAGAAAACCCTTAAAGATTTGTTTGATTCACAACCTAAGGTAAAACGAATTGACCTTCAATTAAAGGTATTGCAACAAAAATTAAATGGGGGGGGTGCCATGGAATACATTTTCAGGCTCAAAAATATTAAACAAGAGATTACTAAAGTAGGGTTTGCTAAAATAGAAGATAGTTTGATGGTCACAATTTTGATATCATAGTTATTAGAATAATGCA
Source organism: Picea glauca (assembly GCA_000966675.3). NCBI lineage: Eukaryota > Viridiplantae > Streptophyta > Pinopsida > Pinales > Pinaceae > Picea > Picea glauca. Next base: position 115,808 of record JZKD02S0085558.1, on the reverse strand, counting down.
AGCACCTTTTGTAGAAATTGCAAATTAAGGATAAATTGGAGAATATAAATTTTGACAAACTCAATGAGTTGTTATACAATCATGATAAAACATGTGGAAAGTAGAAACAATTAGGGGAGTATGTATTGGTTGTCAGTATAAGCAAGAACACCACAAAAGTTTCAATTAGAAAAAAAAAAAATTTTCCCTACTAAAAGTAATGCCAATTAATGAAAACATAATCAGTATTCTAAAAGAGGAAGAGGTATATGAAGAGGAAGAGGATACATTACTTTGAATCTAAAAGGATCATCAAAAGAAGAAGAAAATCAAGATTCAAAATCTCATGAAAGAGGAAGGGGGCAGAAGACAATAACTAGTTTTCAATGCAATAAAGTTGGACAATGTGCCTCTAATTGTAGGATTTCCTATGATAAGATAGCTAATATAAACAAATATCCTCTTCAGATTCCCAATAAGAAAATACGAAGGAAAATGAGGATTTTGAATATGTATTTACAACACTCCAAGCAAAAGTAGTCAGCTCAATTGTGACAACTTACTCTTTTAAAAGTGATTATGAGAATGCATGGATCATGGATACATGAGCCACCCAACATATGACTTACAAGAAAGATCGTTTTTGGACTTATTGAGATTGCAACTTAAATCCAATCTTCTTAGTAGATGACACCACAAACAAACCAAGTGGAAAAGGATCAGAGAAAGAATTTTTACCAAGAATTGGGGAAAGAATGATTTCTAATGTTTGGTATATTCCGACATTATAAAAACAAGTGTTGTCTTTGGTGTTGATTCACCAGTTAGGACATCAAACTGTGATGGACAATGGGATACTTAAAATCAACTCATTATAGAATGGTTTGAAAATAATGATATAAAATATGAGGGTGAAAAACTTCTTATAGTGAAAGGTCATGTCATTCAAAAAATGAAGGAATTTGTAGGATCAATTGAGGATGGAATTACAGACATTAGGTTGTGGCATGTTCATTTTGTACCCTCAAATTTTGATGGACTCATTCAATTTTAACAACAAGGAATGGTAAAATGATTACTCGTAATTTGGAAAGAAAATTCAAGATGACAATCTTGCATTTATGATAGATAAAATAGGTTATCATTCCCTACAAGTACTTGGAGGGAAACTCAGAGACTACAACTTGATCATAGTGATATTTGTGGACCTTTGGTACCTTCACTTGGGAGATGCAAGTAATTTATTATTTTTATTGATGAATTTAGCAAGATGAATTGGGTGTATTATCTAAAGGAAAAATCAAAATCATTTGAGAAGTTTAAGTCTTTTCAAAGATTCGTTGAAACTACAACTAAAGAAAAAACTGCTACTTTATGGATTGGCAATGGAGGTGAATTCAATTCCAATGAATACCAAGCATATTGGCAAGAAATAGGTATTATGATACAATTGACTAACTCCTACACTCCACAAAAAAATGGAGTGACTAAATGGATGAAAAAAACATTTATGGGTATGGCTAGAGAAATGTTAAAGTTTAAGACATGGAGTAAATTTTAATGGTATAACATTGAACATGCAATAGTTTACCAAAGGAATTAGTTCCCCTCCTTATGTTTGGATGGAATTACTTTATTTGAAGCATGGTATGGATTCAAACCAAAGATCAAGAATCTTTGAGTTTTTTGTTCAATCCGTTATGCCCTTATTCAAAAGAAAAATGAACTAAGTTATATTCAAAAAGTATGAAATGCATATTGACCGAATATTCTGAATAGAAAAAGGGGTATAGACTTTTGTCATATGGAAAGTTTATTGTTAGCCAAATTTTATTTTTGATGAAACAAAAATTCTAAGTGTGGAAGAAATTGATAAGATACTTAGTTAATTGGAGAAAAAAGTCACTAAGGATCAACAAAGGATGAAAAAATTAAACAAATCACGAGATGATCATTACTTTGCAATGGATTGGGCATCAGAAAAGAAAGTAGAAGATGAAGGATTACCAAATTGTTCACAGGTTAACTTAGAATATTCAAATGAAGTTAACATATATGATGATTCTTAGGTTGATACATTAAATCCATCTTAGGTTGTACACATGATTCCAAAGTGGGCAACACGAGTTCTTAAGGAAGTGAACCGTGATGAAAAAGATAAAAATGGGTATGAGGATTTATATAATGGGTCAAAGGAATTTTTCTCTTGCTACTAATGCAACTACCAAGACATCCACTTTTGTAGAGGTAGTCAAAGATGAAAAATGGAGGAAAGCAATGGGAAATGAATATGTGGCTATGATTAAGAATCTGACTTGGAAAATTGTTGATTGTCCTCAAGCTATAAAACCCATTGGCTGCAAATGGGTTTATCTAAGGTCTTCAGCTAGAAGGGCATGACACCCTTTCCCAAGTCTTCATGGTGATGGAATTTGGGGTTTCTCAAGTACCCAAGAGTTGCACTAGTTGGGCAAGTGGGTGCCTTGGGTGTGGAAACATTGCAAGGGGATTTCCCAAGCATTAGGTGAAACATGGGGGAAAATCAACAAAGATAAGGGGCACACCAAAGATTTTGGGGCACGTCGACATGAGGAGCACACCCAAGGATGGGGTACATCGGTCCCAAGGGACACAATAGTTGACAAGAACATGGGTTTGTTTGGGTGCATTGGGTCTTCGAAGGGGCGCAAAGGTTTGTTTGGGAATGTTGGTCCACAAAGGGGCGCAACACACCCAAATGATGCAACGATTTGTGAAGGTGACATTTGCAATCCATATAAAATAACAAGGGTGCACAACCAAGAAGAAAAAACAAGGAGAGCAAGATCAACTCTAAGATTTTGAGGCAGATTCACACAAGGAGGGGCAACACCCTCAAGGGGCAAAGGCGCTCCACTTGGGAGGACTTGTGATGTGTTGAGGTGATTTTGTTGGTAGATTTGGGGCGACCTTCCCTGGGATGATTTTAGCAGCATGTAGGGTGACTTGAATTTTGCGGAATTATTATCACAAGTATGTGTGAGGCACGTTATGAGACAGAACCATAGGTATGTGTGAAGTCTTGTGATAGAGAAGAGGCAGTGAGTCTATGGTGGACGCATATTTGGGGTGCTCTATAGGAGTTGTGAAAGTTGTTGTGACATACGAGTCTTGGTGTGATGAATCTTTGTATGTGTCTTGGTGAGGTGAGGTGAGTCGTGTGACTCTACCCAATTTGTAAACTGAGCTGGTAGAGCTCAAATTGTAATTGTTTCACAATAATAAGACTTAGTCGGGTATTAGGCATGTCTCGTGTCACCTGCACTATATATGTGTCTCTTGTTTGTTTCACAAGTGTTATATTAGTTTTTCATGTTCGTGGATGTATGCTTAAATGACTAAGTGTTAAGTTGTTAACAATATTGTCTAAGTATACAAGTGAGTTGCACTAGAGTAGGAGTGTGAATTTCCTATAGCCTAGAACAAATTATGGGTATGCTCTGGGTGAAGAGGCATAGTCTGGACGAAGTATCCTTGGTGTTTCCAAGTAGCCAAGCAATAACCATCATGGTGTCACACACCCTCAATAGGTGCACGATCGCAAGAGTCAAGTAGGCATCCTATCAACATGTGACATATGATATCAAAGCTTGTTTAGTGAACAATTTGGCAGCTCTTCACCACTATTAGAGTGAACTTTGAAGACATTTTGGTGACCTCTTCATGACTCTATCACCTTCATGACAGAGATGGTATCAAAGTAGATTTGGCTCTTCACCACTACCATAGTCAGAATGATGGTGTTGAGGAACACTCTAGTTGGTTTCACAGTTCATTGCAAAGAAAGATAAGTGGGAACGATTGCAAACTTGGTGAACCATTTGATGGAGCTAAGTTGTGAATAGGTTCATCATAGATACTTTGCATCAAACTTATGACATAGGTTTTGGTTGATGGTGCGGTGGAAGGATGATCTAGGAACACACCTTATATAGACCGAGAGAATAGTTTGTGGTGAAAGGAAGAACTTGGATAGGGTGGGTGATCATAGAACTCAAGGTATAGTTTATCACAAGACTTGTCATAGATTTGATCGCAGAGGAGGTTTGGGTGCAGAATCGATGAAGGTTTAGTAAGGTGGATTGAACTTTCATAGAGACATCCTGGGTGCAAACTTGGTTGGTTTGATTTATGACAAAAGTAAGTGCCAAACCTATGCACACACCTTGAGAAGACTAGGCATCGAGTTCGTGAGGTGAACTGAGCACTTGGAAAAGATGGATGAATGCAAGACTTGTTGTAGATCTAACCACAACAATGATTGCAGAGGGTGGTTACAGAAGTGATCACAAAGAGGAGCAGATATGAGTTGCAACGAGTTCAAGCACTTGAGTGAGTTGGAAAACTTGATGTGACCTATAGAAACTTTGTAGCAAGGAAGTTGTTTGGGAAAATTTTCATCATGACATCTTCATGTTGTGCATCACCAAGAAAAATAGTTGATCCAAGATGGGTTGTTGGATGAGTGGGTCAACCAGAGCCTTTAGATGATGTAGCTCTTTGCATAGTTATGGTATTTAGCTAGCAACAATATGCCTTAGTAGTCGAGAGAGTGAGCATGGTGCCTTGAAGCAGAAGAAGTCAAGGTGCAAAGATGGCAATACATTAGAGATGAGTTTGGTCAGTAACATGGAAATTTCGGGACTTATACATATTTCTGAAGTGGATGGATGGACATAGCCTTGTGTCACAGTGAAGGTTCTATGCAGGTTTTTGTATCTATAGATGATGATTGAGGATATTTCATGCGAAAATTTGATGTCTTGGGAAAGTGCAAGTCCAAGGAAGTAGACCTAAACCATGGGTGCAACCAAGAATTTCGTTGGAAATGTATGGTTGGTTTTGAGTTCTTTCATTTCCTAAGTGTTGCGGTGAATTATTTGAAGGGAAGTCGAATGACTTGGTGGTTGAAGTGTAATATGTTTACATGGTGAGAACTGATAGACTTGAGGATGACTCAAGTGATGCAGATTCAAAGAAGTCATGTAGCATTTGGGACACCTTGACTTGGGTGAACGTGCAGAGAGCTTGAGGTGACCTACTTGGATGAGTCCTCTAGATTTGGGAAGATTTAGATGCAGCTATGGAGGAGACTTGAGGAAATTTTGATAACTCTTGGATAAGGTACCTTTGTGCATTTGCTCCTTAGCTAGATTTGTTTATTCATGTGGTGATTTGACAAGTCACAATGATAGTTCCAGAGTTTGGACACTTGCAGGGGGTGCAAGGAAGTTTTTTTCTAGGAGATGGATGGAGTCAGCAAAGAAGTCGACCAAGAATTGTTGGAAATCAACTTGAATGGGAAAAACACAGAACTAGTGACTTGGGTGGTGTTCTCTCACCTGTGGTATGGGAGATTGGATGAGACAAAGTGCACCTTGGTGACTTGCGGATGATTGTGTGATGACTAAGAGATTTGGGAGGGTCATTGCTTGAGGTTGTCAGAAGCATTGGTTTGAACGTGCCTAAGGCATGGAAGTTCTTAGGGGGTGACTCATTCTACTTGGAGAAATTTGGACAGTTCATTGGGGTGTTTGAGGATTGTGAGTGTATTGACCACACTCATCGAAGATGTTTATTTGCAAATAAGTGACTTGACAAAAGGAGCTGAAGTGAGGACTTGACTTGGTTTGGAGGATTGTGCATACAAGCATATTGTAATATGAAGAGATTACTTGGACATGGGTGTTTCTCTTTCTTTAAGGCAACATGGTTGAGGATGAATCTTAAACATTCCAAGGCATAGATAGGTAGACGCGACAACATGGATGAGTGATGAATTAATGTGGAAAAGGCAATCTGGATGTGTATTTCTTGGTGCAAATGGGACATTTCATATCCAAAGTTGTAGATGAATATGGGGAGAATTCATCCAAGGAAGCTAGACTTGTGGACTTGATCGTAGTTTGAGTCACAAGGGAAGAGTTGGTTGGATGTACATTGTAACATCCCCACTATAATCCCCAGGTTAATTAATGCTTATTGTATAAATAACATGTGGCCACGACCAAGAGATGTAATATGTGAATTGTATTTCTTAATGTTAATAATAAAAATGTGATGCGAACTACTAAGGGGACATGGAAAAAGATGGGGGATAAATTAATCCAAAAGAGAGGGGAGGTTCTAAGAGAATGTCTAAGAGGGGTCCAAGGGGGGAATTATCCATGTATATTAATTCTACTCATTTTCCCAAAATTTCTATTGGTATATGAACCTGCTAATTTTTTATTGAGTGTTCCCAAAGCCAATCATTGAATGCATGTAAGAGGGTGGGTGTGAGAAGTCACATTCCATAGTTATTGGGAGCATGGGGTTGAGTACAATAAGCTTGGGGAAGTGTGTGATTCAAGAAAGATAGCCAAAGGAGAGAAATTTGTATGGGAAACTACAACAATCTTACAATATCAGTGTTTGGTGCATGAGCAACAACTAGAGAGCAAGAAAGAGAGCTTGGAGTGGGAGTATCCATGGAGGGATAATTATATATCATGTTGGAGCATATCTAAAGAATTTTGGAGTTGAATACTGAAGAGAAAGGTTGTTGGGTTTAAAGAGTGAAATCCTATGTGATTTTCATTGTAATAGCAAGAGTTTGTTGTTGTTTGTTGGTGGTTTTCCTAGCAGCAAGTTCCTTGAGTTTCCATATAAGATATTCCTTGTTACCAGTGCCAGAGAGACCTTGATAAATGAATGGAACATCCAAGGGAATGAGATCAGTGAAGGGGTACATTCCTTTGGTTGGGCAGGTCAAGAGGAAGAGAGATTGTGGAAAATGAGGATAGTTGTAGGAGAATATCAGTGGGTTGTGGGATTTCTGAGTTGTGAGTAGACAGTGAGAGACCATATTATTTTATGAATTACTAGCCTTAGCTCAACGGTGACTTGTTGTTGAGATTTGGAGCATCAAATTTATAGTTGGTTGGAACGTCTGCCCCAGGTGGTTGGTTTCACAACTATTTTGAAAGATAAGTGTTTTATATGTTTTCTGTCTTGTATTTATGAGTTGAATTGTTGTGCATGAACTCTGTGTATTTGAGAAGAATTTATATGTTGTTATCTTGGTTTATTAGATGCATTTCATGAATATTTTATCGTGTTTTATATGCATCTAATTTAAAGTAATAGACAACAGTTAAATTTGTATGTAAATCGTAGTTGGAAGCTACATTAAATTAATTTGATCGAATATTTTTTTAATTTTTATGAGTATTCCTCACTGTAATGTTCCTCAACTAGGCTAGGGGATATTACGTGCTGAGATCATACACATAAATATTTTCTTTGACTCTTCACAAACTAGGCTACAACATAGACTATTTGTGGTTGTAGAAGATTGGTTAATTGTACCATGAGGTGGGCAGTGGAGTCAAGTTTCCATAGATGAATTTTTTTTTGGGTGACTTCATAGTGCATCAAGGTAAGGGGAGACCTTGCCTTGGTATGAGGTTGTTTTCTAGATGGAATAAATTGTGGAAGGAAGTGACTGAGCCTTGGGCATATTATGCATTCTCAAGGAGTGAATGTGATAGTTCAACACTTTGTGGTTGTAGAAGATTGGTTAATTTTACCATGAGATGGGTAGTGGAGTCAAGTTTCCATAAATGACTTTTTTTTGGGGTGACTTCATAGTGCATCAAGGTGAGGGGAGACCTTGCCTTGGTATGAGGTTGTTGTCCGGATGGACTAAATTATGGAAGGAAGTGATTGAGCCTTGGGCATATTATGCATTCTCAAGGAGCGAATGTGATAGTTCAACACTTCAATAGTTAGTGCATGGGAGAATGACTAAGAGGTTGAAGTACAAACATGCCAGTAGGTTCGAAGTGCAACAATTAGACATTCTGGAGGATCTCCTTGATGAATATTGAATTTAGTACCTGTTGGAGCCGCCTTTGTTTTTTAGCCTTTTTTAATTTGTATATCTTAATGCTTGAAATCGAAAGATGGTTTTTGTATTTTCCTTTCTTTTCCCCAAAATATCAGAAGTCTCATCACGCAAGCAGCGACGGTTATCATACTCTTAAGGAAAGATTTATTTTTTAATCGTTTAAACGAGTCTCTACTTTTTAACCTCGGGATGTCGCATGTCGGAAGTTATAGATCACATAGTTTACAAATCCCGAGGGCCGAAATGGCGAAATAATCTTAAAAAGTTTACCCAGATTAGTACCGAGAGTAAAGATACTCTAAACCATAGTTAAGCATCATCGGGATTTCGTGTCTCGATGTTTGCTAGCTCCAAAAGTCTTACCGTCATAACCTCGATAGCTGAAACCGCGAGACTCTTGTTTTAAGTAACCCAAGGTAATGTTAAAGGTAAAAAGTTCAGCCACGGTTAAGCTCAGTCGGGGATTCGCAACTCGACATGTTTTCCCTCAAAAGCTATACCTTCGAAGCCCCAAGCCACGAAGTCACGATATAAATAAAAACGAAATTAATTAAACATTTAATCCGATTTTTATCTTCCTTTTAATTAGATCATATCATCGTGATCTTGCGATTTCGCAACTCGACATATGAGCCTCCCGGAAGCTATACCTTCGAAGCCCCCAGTCGTGAAGTCGCGATATAAATAAAAATGAAATTAATTAAACACCTAATCATGGTTATGTTTTTTATTAACCAAATCTAATTATCGCAATATCGGGTCTTAGAAGTTCAAAGGGTTAAAGCAAAAGCTCTCGATAAGGTGAGCACCGAAAGATTAATTAACATTTAAAAAGGCCTGATTAATTAAGCTAAGCTAGCATTTCCAGTGTTTTAATATGAAAATTAATGTACACAGTCTCCGAGGAAATTTTAAACTTTCCTTGTGCTAACTTGCATTACGAACTGTCAAAATCTAGGACATTAATTGGAAATGAGGCGAATCGACAAGTAAGGATTTGGTTTTTATTGCTAAATTTATATTTAAGAACGATTTGACCGTTTTGTTCCTAAGGACGACCTAGTTTTAAATGTTCGAAGTCATGGATCTTTTATTTGTTGTCACAAATTTCATTCATGTTCTACGCAGAGTAAACCTTTCTAGAGCGAACTAATTTCTGTATGTATACATATTGTTATCGCAGGAGAGATAAAGTAGAATCCCCCACCATGGCCCTGCGAAAAGCATCTAAAGTCACTGTTGAGGTTTCAGGACAAGGTTTAGACAACGTTTCTGATACTTCACCTCGAAGTGTCGACTCTGTCAGGGCCTGGTCATATATTTATGAGGTTCTACAGTCTGAATTGGTAGATGTTTCGGATGATTCCAATGAAAATGAAAAAGACAACCTAATCACCAAATATAAGATCGTTGTCCAGGCTCAAATGCATAAAGTAGCAGCTAGGCTACGTCTACTCCCTTACTACGATATGGTCCGGTGGGCATTAGACCATGTGGATATACCAACCAGAACCATCGTTAGCAAGCAGAGGGTCACCATTGGAACTTTCAGACCCGAACAATTGCAGGCTATGTACAAGTTGCCAACTGTGTCAGACCTTACATACAATGTCGAATTCTTGGAGAATTTTAAACAGAAGGAATGTGTGCAATATGAAAAGACTATGTCCAGTTTAATCAAAGATTGGGTTTCACACCCTGCGAAGTTCAGGGCAGACAGTAATTTTATATATTCAATATCTTCTCTGGAACCACAGTTTAAATATGTAGCTATGATGACCTACTGATTATATGGGAGAGAGGACACCACACATTTTTTCCTTCAGTGGGTGCCTCTAATCCATTCAGTCGCCGAAGGCTATTCCTTCGACTGGGCTAAACTATTGTCTGATAGTTTAACCAATCGAGTTACAGAGTATCGAGAGCAGAAGGAGAGCGGAAACATCGCTTCATTCTTTATGTCCGCGTATATCATGGATGTTGTGTGTTTTCTGATGCCTTTTCCCTTAATGAGTTGGAGCTGGACTCCATCGAAGGTTGAGCCCATCCACGTCTACCATTCAAAGATGTGGGAAGACAAAGATTCATATTTTGTGTATGAAATCTTCAACTGGGTAATGGTATCGTTGCATGTCACTATCTTTGGCCACCCACCACCTAGGATCTCAGACAGTATCACGGTAAATCTGAGCAGTATAGCCGATTGGTACGTGGAGGAAGAATTTTCATATCTCAGGGTTTTCGATGCTTCTATTCCTCTGAATGCCTTAACACAATTCATACCCGATAGGTTGGCTTGTCGCGAGATTGCCAGGCAAACCGTAATCGGTGGCATAAGCAAAGAACTTAAGGGATATTCTAAAGAGGTATGGCCACCTTTTCCTATTAATCTACATTCATATTGTTTGTCAGATTTTGGGCATGTTAAAGCTGAGGCAACAGCCCTGGAAGACCTGAAATTGGTTCATATTGAATTCAAGAAGAACGATCCACATAGGGTCGTAAGTAACCACTTATCCAATTGCGGGCTTAAAAGGTTTGAGCATGAAAATTCACCCTCGGATGACATTTTCCGAGGCACGAGATCTTATGCCGAGGTTTTGGCTCGAATACAAGCCCTGGCTCCTGAAGAAAGGGCTGATGTTTTAAAATTCCAAGAACATCATTGGAGTTGTCTTCCCCCAGTATTGCGGGGTACGAATCCAATAACAGTAGAGGTGCAGAAAAAAGAAGTCGAAGGCTCAAAAAATTCAGCACCCAGACAAAAAAACCACCAGGACAGGGAGGAGCAAACTAGGAGTCTGAAACCAGAAATGAAAACTCTCGATCCACTGAAAAAGCAAACTCCAGTTACCACTCCAGGCCAGTCAACTAAGCAAATTGGAGATCCCATCGCCTCCATTACTCCCTTACAGTCAACTCAAGGGAACATAGACGCAGGGTGGATTTTCAATGAAGAATTGATACCTATAAGGATCGAAGAGCTCTCTCCAAATGAGTTCTTTTTCGATAAAAAGATAAAAGTTGTCGTAAAAAGATAATTCTATCAAGAACCAGGATCAATGGCCAAGAAATTTAAGGTGTTGGCTGACTAGAAAGACAAGAAGAAAGAAGAGTTTGCGACAGAAATAGCCGGTACATTAGGGGTGTTTGTTACGGCAAACCAATTTTCAGTCGAGGTTTTGAAAAATCAGCTGAAGCGAAAAAATCGCCTCATAAAAACTTTAGAAGCTAAGCTAGCCACAACAGAGGAAGCTACCAAGGACCAGGTGAACACAGGAATAGAACAAGCAAGGATGGCCGATAAAAAGGAAATCGAGTTGCTCAAAGCTAAGCTCAAACAAGTAGAGCTGGTAGCTCAGACTAGTCAAATACAGGTAGGCCAACAAAGAGACTTGATAGGGCAGCTACAGGTTAGATTAGAGTTCGTCGAAATCCAAGTTATAAACATCGAGATATTCCAGTCCCAGGTTATGGAGATTCGGAGTAGAGTTTATGTAGCCCAACGAAGTTTACTTGCCAGGGTAAAGACGATTCGAGACAACTGCCTGCTTGTTGATCAAGTATTCAAAAACTTATCTATCATAGAGAGAGAAGTTGGAGAAGCTCGGGTCACATTTCAAGAGGCTGTAATAACTACAACAAACATGGAATCGGCAAATAGTTCCGAGTTTTCCATTTTGGAACAGACTCGAAGTAATATTTTGTTGAAAGAATAGGAATGCAGCATATCAGAAGGCAAAGTGTAAGCCAAGAGGATAAGGAAATCCTGGAAAGAGGCCTTCGGTTCTATAGATGGAGGTCTGTTAGGCATTGATAGTGAAAGCAATGTTGAGACACTGAACCAAATGAATATAGAGAAATTCTCACTTGATATAAATGAGAAACAAGAAAGAGATTCGATTGAAGTCTCACAAGTAACTCAGGTAGACATAGTTCAAATAGATAAATGGATTATTAAACCAAGTGTGTGATTGTGCACCATCGATACCCTAGACCGACAAATGGAAGAAAGGTTACCACAATTAGTTAGATATTGTTATATTTTTTAGGCCAATTGTCAAGCGGAGCCTTCTAGGTTGATATCTTGGCTGGTGGATAAATGTGTTACTTGTACCGAGCATGCGAAGGGGTAGGCTTCTAGTACTAAATAAAGACAGAGATAAAGAAATGAAACGATTGATCTCCTTCTTGTTGTAACTAAAAATCCTGGAATGATTGAGATTCCATCATATGTAAATCTGTATAAATATACAATAGAAAGAGGGAACAAAGGGCTAGACCTTTTTGGGTCGATTGTAATAGAGATTTTCTCTCTCAAGAGTTAATATAAATCAAATCCGAAGATTCTCGATTCCGTCACAACTGTGTTATGAGTTTGTTTTCTCGTATTCCATATCTAATTTCATTTCATATATGTATCTGATGAATGTTTCACTATAATTTAGTAAAACCTCTACTATAGTGAATAAATTTTAGTTTTCTATATTGTTTGTCATTTTTCCTCTGTACCGGCTATCAGTAGGTATAAGACCAGTGAACACTTTAGATTTCTATATATATATTTTATGCTTCATCAGGTTATTTATTTATCTTTTTCTTCCTTTGTTTATAAGTGATATTCTCCCTTGATAGGAGCCTTACATGATAAACAACTTAATGTTTTTCTTACATCTCATGCACATTTATTAAAATATAACTCAGTTATGGGAAAGGGCCTTTGGTTTGCACCCCGATTTCACTATCAGAGCTATAACTCTCCTTTATACAACCGAAATCGAGACAACATCTAAAAAATTTCTTTGAGATTTTCTTATCATTCTATTCCTCTATGACCGTCCCTGTGACAAGACAGCCTAATATGGAACCCAGACTATCAGATCAAACACATATTGCCTTAAATATTTTTTATACTATTCTTAAAACAACCACTACCTAGGTAGAAATGGAACGTTCATCGGAAGCGATTGAAAGGGACATAAACATCTAGGAACAGTTGGAAGCTAGACAACAACCTAGAAATCAACCCTAGTTTCCCTTGCCGAAGGTTGACATTTATTCCTTCTCTGCCCCTTACTCACTTTCGGATGCCTAGACACTATACTTCTAAGCTTTAAGTACAGACTCTAGAACAACATCTTTTTGGCACTATTGCCGAGGACCGAAGTTACAAAATCTTTTTCCCTGGGAAAACGACATTTTTTTGTTGAAAGTGCCACCCTTTGATAGTGAACAAAGAGTGCACACCTTTTAAAGGCTTTCCAATCTTTCACTTGGTGACTCCATGATTAATAAACTGGCATCTGGATGAAGGAATACTAGGCAAAACCCAGAGGGTAAATAGACCACACCCGTTATCGATCTTGAGAAGATTTTAAAGGCGAGACACTCTTTTAATCCAACCCCTGCAGTCTATTAGCTTAAATACCCACAACTAAAGACCAAAAGTTCTTCTGAACCTTCAACTTCATGCAGCCCTCTTTTCGACACTAAATATTTAATATCAAACTGATCTGAAGTTAGAAGTGAAACCCGTCTGATAACCTCTATAGTACACAAAGGAAAAAGTCTTGTAGAAAATTCATCTGTTGTCGATATATCGTCGACTCTTCAGCTAAATTCCGTAACCTCATGCAATCTCGAAGAACATTTCACACATCCAATTTCCACACCTGTTGGTTCTCCCGAGTAAATCTCTTGCAATTCTGAAGAGCCAATCCCTCGCATCCCTTACCAATCATCCTCGGGTTTTTCGCCCCGCGAAGAAAATAAAGATTCACTTTTAATATTCCAAAACCCCCTTTACAACTTTCCATTAATAACGATGGCAGCCGCTGAAGGGGGAGGTGGAGGGGTTGTCAGAGGAGGAGGTGGAGGTGCTCTTGGGGGAGGAGCTAGAGGTCAAGGGCCTGCCCCACCTCCCAGAGTGTTTGCTAAAGTGGCAGCAAGATATGCTCCTTTGGTATTTCCCATTCCTCTGCATGACCTTCCCAAAAATTATATAAAAAATTTGCCAAAATTCACTGGGGAAGGAAATATGACCGAAGCCAAACACATAAATTTATTTGATCAATTCACAGACATCCTAGGTCTCGAACATGAAGATGTGTATTCGAGGATTTTCGTCCAAACCTTTGAAGGTCATGTCCCAAATTGGTTTCGGAGTCTACCTCCGAGATCTGTCTTATCTTATGATGCCTTGGAAGATGCTTTCCTTAGACAATGGGGCGAAAGAAAGGACCACCTATACTATTTAACCGAGCTTGGGTCTTTAAGAAAAAAGAATTCAAAAACAGTTATGGAGTTTATTCAAAGATTAAACAAGTTGTATAACAAAATCCTAGCCGAGGTTAAACCATCCCAACCCGTAGCCAAAGTAACTTTCGCGGGGGCTTTCGAACCAGATTTTGCACTTCTTTTAAGGAAAAGAAGGGGAGATACTCTAAACCGAATGCAAGCTGACATTGTAGAAATTGAGTCAAATATGATGGCTTCTGGTAAGTTAAAAGCTAAAGTGGAAGCGGGAAACTGAGAAACTAGATGCTTTAGAGAACAAGCGGGGCCTTCAGGATCTAATAAATACACAAATGACAAAGTGGACGATATGGCCAGGGTAATTAAGGAGCTGTCTAATAAGATATCTAGAATGGAGCTAGAATAGGCCAAAGCCGATTCTTCCGCCAAAAAGGATTTCAGGAGGAATCCCAATCCCCCAAATCAGCAAAGACAGATAAAAAATGAAGATCAGAAAATACAAATTCCCCTAAAGAACGAAAATTTTATAGGAGGAAATGATTTCCAAGATTTTAGAGATTTAGATGATGATGTCACGAACTTGGGTGATGAATGCACACAACCTTATCTAACTAGAGAGGATTATGAAAAATCTCTAAACACTCAACAATCGTCTATTGAGGGTGAAGGAAGAGATTATACTAACCTTTGTAGTTATCAAGAAGAAACCGATATGATAGTGGCCGAGGTCCAACCTAGGTATAACTTGAGATCTAAGGGTAAGCCTATTTCAACTACTCAACCTAAGAAAATTCTCCCAAGAGGTCAAACTTATGAGCCTACCCCAGAAGAAACCGTGTTACCTAACAGGAAAGCGAAAGTAGTAAATGCGCAAGAACCCGAAGTGGAAAAGGTTGAGACTAAAACACAAGAAACCGAAGCAGCTAATACAAATACACCTTTAACCAAGATCATGAGTAATAAGGCAGTCCAGACAAATAAGTTGTAAAAGAAGGATTTGGAATTCCCAACTAGAGAAACAGACAAGGTGAGCAGATTTTTCAGTTTCAAAAACGAGATAAATAAAATTAAGATACCAATTCCTCTGGTAGAGTTAGCGAAAAAATCAGTTTATCGAAAGCAGATTACCAAAGTGATAGGCGTTTCAGAGCTAGAAAGCCAATTTGACATTTTGAACCTGGAAGATGATAAGCCCAACATCACTTTTGGTCCACATTTTGAAGGAGCCAAAGACACTGTTGCTCCCTTTCATATCACCTTAAATGTCTACAATCAACTCCTACATAATTGCATGCTAGACTCTGGAGCCTCACATAACGTGATGCCTAAAATTATTATGGACAGATTGGGTCTCTAGATCACCAGACCTTACAGAGATATTTACTCATTTGATTCGAGAAAATTTAAGTGTATGGGAATGATAAAGGATTTAGTAGTCACCCTGGCACAGGTCCCAGTTAAGAGCATCTTGATGGATGTGGTCATTGTTGATATTCCCCCCAAATATGGCTTACTGTTGTCTAGGTCATGGGGAGCCAAGCTGGGGGGTTCTCTTCAACTGGATATGACGTATGCCACAATTCCTATGTTTGGTGGGAAATTTACTCGGTTGTACAGAGAGACGAGATTAGCATATACAGTAAGCGACCCTCAAAATCCGAACAATTTCCCTATTTACATTGCAGATCAAGATTTAGGAAATTGTATCTTATCTTTTGATGACGGTTTAGATGGTTTCACAGAGGAAAATGATATAGAGCATGAAGAGTTAGGTTACATGACCGAGGATATGTGTAGCACCGGTATCTGGAAAATGTTTTTTGACGGTGCCTTGTCTTGCGACGGGGCTGGTGCAGGAGTGCTTTTTGCGGCACCTGAAGAAAGGTTTGTTGTCCCCTTTTCTTATAGACTACAATGGGATATAGATTATACTAACAACGTATGTGAATATGAAGCCTTGGTCTTAGGATTAGAGGCTGCCAGAAGGATAAAAATAAAAAACCTAGAGATATACGGAGATGCGGAGTTGATAGTCAAACAAATAAATTGGCAATACCAGGCCAAGCATCCCAGATTAAGAGCATACAGAAATTGCGCCTGGGATCTAATGGAGAACTTTTTCTTGTCTGTAAATGTCCACTTCATCCCATGCACAGAAAACTTACAGGTTGATGCATTAGCTAAAGCAGCTTCAACTTTCACTCCTCCTACAACCTTTAAATTGAAATATCACATAGAGATAAGACACAGACCATCTATACTGGATAATATCCAACACTGGCAGGTTTTTGAGGATGATGAACAAATTAAGAAGTTTCTTGAAGCAGTAGGTGAATTTTCTGAAACTCAAGTGGATCAAGAAAATCAGAATGACCATATATGGATCATGCAAGAAGGAGAGGACCCTCAAGCTTTCCAAGACAAAATCACAAATCATCGCATGTTGGTCCTAAAAAATAACTAGATTCCGAAAGGACTGATCCCTCTGGAAAGATTGTTTGATCAAAAAGACATACCTGTAAAATCCACCTTACAACCCCAACCAGAAGAGGTTAAGGACTGCGACATAAGAACCAAAGAAGAGTCCAGGATGGTTAAAATATCTAAACTCCTCCCCCCTGAAATAAAAGGCAAGTATAAGGACCTACTCAGACAATTTAAAGACGTTTTCTCCTGGTCTTATGACGAGTTAAGAACCTACGACACTATCGTGATCGATCACAAGATACCTCTAAAGACTGGGGTCAAACCCTTTAGACAAAATCTTAGGCAGATCAACCCCATTTTATTGCCTGTGGTTGAGAGAGAAGTGAAGAAACTTTTAGAGGTGAAAATTATAGTACCTTTGAGATATTCTGACTGGGTGGAAAACCTGGTCCCGGTCAGAAAAAAGAGTGGAGAAATTAGACTGTGCGTGGATTTCAGAAATCTAAATAAGTCCTCTCTTAAAGACAACTATCCGCTACCTAAAATGGATCATGTGCTAGAAAGGGTAGTTGGGGCAAACATAATGCCTATGATTGACGGTTTCTCTGGATATAATCAAATTGCCATGAATGAACAAGATAAAGAAAAAATAGCTTTTACTACCCCTTGGGGTACGTTCATGTATGATAAAATTCCTTTCAGTTTGATGAATGCAGGATCCACGTTCCAACGCGCTATAGACATCACTTTCATCGGAGAGAGGGATAAGTTCATAGTCATCTATCTCGATGATTTAACGATTTTCTCCAAATCCGACGAAGAGCATTTGGTACATCTTAAACAAACATTCGAAAAATGCCACAGTTTTGGTCTGTCCTTAAACCCCAAGAAATCACACTTCGCCATGCAAGAAGGTAAACTTTTGGGTCATATTTTATCTAAGGATGGAATTAAGATTGATCTTAAGAGGGTTGAAGCGATAGATACTATAAACATTCCTAGAAATGTAAAAGAAATTTAATCTTTCTTAGGAAAAATAAATTTTTTACGAAGATTTATCCCAAATTTCGCTGAAATTGTAAAATTGATCACAGATATGCTAAAAAAGAACAGCGAAGTAAAGTGGACAACAGAGGCCAAAGCGTCATTCACACACATTAAGAAATTCATAGCCGAGTCACCTGTATTGGCAAGCCCCGATTATCTAAAAGAATTTATTATTTTCTCATTTGCCTCCGAACACACGATTGTTGCGGTGCTCCTCCAAAAAAACGAAGAGGGTTTCGAACAGTCGATCACCTTTTTCAGCAAGAGCCTCAGAGACGCAAAACTTAAATATGATATAATAGAAAAACAAGCATATGCCATGGTAAAAGCATTGAAGGCATTTAGAACATATGTATTACACTCCAAGATAATCATGTACGTACCTACAAGTTCTGTGAAAGATATTTTAGTACAACAGCGATGGGAAAAGAGGACGATGGCTTGCCAAGATTCAAGAATTTGACCTGGAAATCAAACCTACTAAACTGATAAAGGGACAAGGCTTGGCCAAACTTTTGGCTGAATCAAATCTTAGAGCTCTGGATATAAAATGCCTGCAGGAATGTGAGGAAGACATGAACATAAACGAGTTTGATGAACGAACAAATGAAATTAAGATTGAGGAGAAGTTTGTATCATCAAAATGGTACAGAAACATAGTATCCTACTTGCTGACTCTAAAATGCCCGAGTGAACTATCACCGTCAAAATCCAGGACTTTAAAGCTTCATGCGGTTAAGTATTGTATTGTCAAAAATCAACTATATTGGAAAGACCCACTCGGTTTCTTGTTAATCTGCTTAGTCGAATCGAAAACAGAAAGGGTTATAAGTGAATTTCACGAAGGAGTGTGTGGAGGACATCACGCTTGGAGGGACACAACTTACAAAATTCTGAGGGTTGGGTATTACTGGCCAAAACTTTTCTCAGACGTTAACGCCAAGGTCCGAGCCTGTAACCCTTGTCATCTATTTGCAAGCAAACAAAAACTCTCGACGCTACCTTTAGTTCCGGTCAAAACTGAAGCCCCTTTTCAACAACGGGGGCTAGCTTTTATAGGAGAGATTAATCCACATTCTAGTGCCCAACACAAGTGGATCTTAACTGCCACAGACTACTTTTCTAAATGGGTAGAAGCTATTCCAACCAAAAGGGCAACTGACTCGGTGGTAATAGATTTCTTAGAAGACAATATCTTGTCAATATTTGGCTGCCCCCGAAAGATAGTCACAGATAATGCCCAAGATTTCAAATCTATGGCTATGATCAGCTTCTGCCAAAAGTATAATATCATTCTTGGCCATTCTACAACGTACTACCCCCAAGGAAATGGACTGGCTGAGTCGTCTAACAAGAGCCTGATCAATATAATTAAGAAAGTGTTGGATGAAAACAAAAATTATTGGCATGTGCATTTAAAGTATGCCTTGTGGGCGAATTGCATAGGCACTAAAAATTCTATTGGCATTTCCCATTTTCAGATGGTGTATGGGACAGATGCGGTGTTACCTATAAATTTAGCACTCCCCATGATGAAATTGTGGCAAGATTAGAAAGAAGAACCTAATCATGTCACCAGGAGGATAAACCAACTAATCGAGGTTCAATAGCACAAGGTCGAAGTAGATGAAAGGTTGCAGAAGTATCAAGACGACATGAAGGAATTATTTGACCATAGGGCAAAGGACAGATATTTCCTCCCAAGTGATTTAGTATTAAGGTGGGATGCGAGGAGGGAAAAAACAACGAAACATAGTAAATTTGATCACCTCTGGTATGGGCCATTTAGAGTCTCGGCTCTTGAAGGAAAAAATTATTTCCTACTAGAAAATATAGATGGTGAAATCCTCAACGCCCATGTCAACGGGCGTTACCTGAAGCATTATATGACATAAGAAGTTGCCAAAAAAAATAAAAATTGTATATTTCATATATACAATTTTTTACATATGTATATATATTTCATTACGCATTGTTATTTTGATTTTCTTTTCTTTTCGTAAATTTTCGACACCTTTCAAAAAGCCTTGATAACCTTCATATTTGTCTTTTACAGGATTCCATCCACTAACAAAATGAGCAGGAGAGGGAACCAGAAAGTCATGTATCGGAAAATAAATTAGCTTAAACAGGTGATAAAAAAAAATTTTGATAGTTTGGAAAGAAAATGAAATGGTAAGATAAAGGTGAGAATTCCTAAAAGATTTGTTTTGAAGGGTTCTCAAAGGAAACCAAGATAACCCTATAAGAACATGCCAATATCATATAAAGTAATAGATAAAGGAACATTTCCATGGCTAAGCATTTACAAAAGAATAAGACGAAATGAATAAGTCACCCAAAGTAAAGCACCCCCGAAAAAGATTTTCAAGAGTCATTTTTTATTTTTGACCCTTGTTTTTCAGTTCGTAGATCTCTATCTGTCACCCTTTTCTGTTTTTGGGTTTACCTTTTGAAAAGCCAGCATCTTTTCGGTTTCGCATTCGTAGGGAGAAGAGATTACGTTTTAACCTCGAAAGCTTCAAAGCAGATTGTGAAAAGTAAGCTGGTCTTCACAACTCCTCGATCCCTTACTAAACTAAGTGATGCCTAAGTCATCCTGACTTTTCTAGGTTTTTCAACAGTTTCGGAGGATTGAGGCTTGCTCAAATTGAAAACTCCAAAAAATTAATTTTTCCCTTTCTCCTTGTGAACGAAGGTGTTGTAAAAGTTAAGGGAAGGTTGGTATCGAGTAATCAAAGTAAGTCGGTAGACCTATAATGAAAAATAATACACAGATATCAGTCCTCATACAAACTGATTGCCTCCACTTCGTGCTCTAAAAAAGCAAATTATAAGACAGGTGGTGAAAGGAAATTCAGAAATGATTGCCCCCATCTAGTCCAAAAGACAATGAAAGGAAATTCAGAAATGATTGCCCTCGTCTCAGCATTTAAATACATAAATATATTCCGAAGTGGTGAAAGGAAATTCAGTAAAAAGGACCAGAAAACTTCACTGGGGTACTGAATAGGCTCGCTGGCAGTGAAGCAATATCTGAGATATCTGTAAGGCTGTTATACATGAATGTCACCTTGCTCTGGTAACCAATTTTTTCAAAACTCGATCTACATCCCAAGTTCAAACAGGGCTCCCTGATTAAAAACATAAAAAATTGTTTCTTTTGACGCAAGTCGATAACCACAAGATCTATTGGGTCTCCTAGAACTGTTTTTATTGTCTCAATGCAGACCTGAATTCGGTAACGAGAAGGAGAAAGTCGTGAAAGGGACTACAGCTAAGTGCAAAAAGTATCTGAGTTTTGAAAGCTTTTCGAAGGTAAAAGACGAAGTCCATTTCCCCTTCGATATCCTGTTCTAAGGAAAATTTTCGCTGGATTAAAGCCATTGACTCCATTTACCCAATATAGGCACGTGGTCTACTGTTCTTCCCGTCTTGCAGGAAAACGGGATCCCTAGTTGGAGCCTATGTTGGAGCCGCCTTTGTTTTTTAGCCTTTTTTAATTTTTATATCTTAATGCTTGAAATCAAAAGCTAGTTTTTGTAATTTCCTTTATTTTCCCCAAAATCTCAGAAGTCTTATCGCGCAAGCAGCGACGGTTATCATACTCTTAAGGCAAGATTTAATTTTTAATCGTTTAAATGAGTCTCTACTTTTTAACCTCAGGATGTTGCATGTCAGAAGTTATAGATCACATAGTTTATGAATCTCGAGGGGCGAAACGACGAAATAATCTTAAAAATTTTACCCAGATCAGTACCGAGAGTAAAGATACTCTAAACCACAGTTAAGAATCATCGAAATTTTGTGTATCGGTGTTTGCTAGCTCCAAAAGTCTTACCGTCATAACCCCGATAGTCGAAACCACGAGACTCTTGTTTTAAGTAACCCAAGGTAATGTTAAAGGTAAAAAGTTCAACCGCGGTTAAGCTCAGTCGAGGATTCGCAGCTCGACATGTTTTCCCTCAAAAGCTATATCTTCGAAGCCCCGAGCCGCGAAGTCGCGATATAAATAAAAACAAAATTAATTAAACATTTAATCCAGTTTTTAACTTCCTTTTAATTAGATCATATCATTGCGATCTCGTGATTTCTCAATTCGGCATACAAGCCTCCCAGAAGCTATACCTTTGAAGCCCTGAGTCGCAAATTCGCGATATAAATAAAAATGAAATTAATTAAACGCATAATCATGGTTATGTTTTTTATTAACCAAAGCTAATTATCGCAATCTCGAGTCTTAGAAGTTCAAAGGGTTAAAGCAAAAGCTCCCGATAAGGCGAGCGCCGAAATATTAATTAACATTTAAAAAGGCCTGATTAATTAAGCTAAGCCAACATTTCCAGTGTTTTAATACAAAAAGTAATGTGCACAGTCTCCGAGGAAATTTTAAAATTTCCTTGCACCAACTTGCATTACGAACTGTCAAAATCTAGGACAATAATTGGAAATGAGGCGAATCGACAAGTAAGGATTTGGTTTTTATTACTAAATTTATATTTAAGAACGATTTGACCATTCTGTTCCTAAGGACGACCTAGTTTTAAATGGTTGAAGTCATGGATCTTTTATTTGTTGTCACAAATTTCATTCTTGTTCTATGCAGAGTAAACCTTTCTAGAGTGAACTAATTTATGTATGTCTACATATTGTTATCGCAAGAGAGATAAAGTATAATCCCCCGCCATGGCCCCGCGCAAATCATCTAAAGCCACTGTTGAGGTTTCAGGACAAGGTTCAGACAACGTTTCTGATACTTCACCTCGAAGTGTTGACTCCGTCAGGACCTGGTTGTATATTTATGAGGTTCTACAGTCTGAATTGGTAGATGTTTCAGATGATTCCAGTGAAAATGAAAAAGACGACTTGATCACCAAATATAAGATCGTCGTCCAGGCTCAAATGCATAAAGTAGCGGCTAGGCCACGTCTGCTCCCTTACTACAATATGGTCTGGTGGGCATTAGACCATGTGGATATACCAACCAGAACCATCGTCAACGAGCAGAGGGTCACCATTGGAACTTTCAGACCCAAACAATTGCAGGCTATGTACAAGTTGCCAACCGTGTTAGACCTTACATACAATGCCGAATTCTTGGAGAATTTTAAATAGAAGGAATGTGTGCAATATGACAAGACTATGTCCAGTTTAATCAAATATTGGGTTTCAAACCCTGCAAAGTTCAGGGCGGACAGTAATGGTATATATTCAATATCTTCTCTGGAACCACAGTTTAAATATGTAGCTATGATGACCTGCTGATTATATGGGAGAGAGGACACCACACATTTTTTCCTTCAGTGGGTGCCTCTAATCCATTCAGTCGTCGAAGGTTGTTACTTCGACTGGGCTAAACTATTGTCTGATAGTTTAACCAGTCGAGTTACAGAGTATCGAGAGCAGAAGGAGAGTGAAAAGATATCTTCATTCTTTATGTCTGCGTATATCATGGATGTCGTGTGTTTTCTGACACCTTTTCCCTTAATGAGTTGGAGCTGGACTCCATCAGAGGTTGAGCCCATCCACGTATACCATTCAAAGTTGTGGGAAGACAAAGCTTCATATTTTGTGTATGAAATCTTAAACTGGATAATGGTACCATTGCATGTCACTATCGTTGGCCACCCACCATCAGACAGTATCGCGGTAAATCTGAGCAGTATATCCGATTGGTACGTGGAGGTAGAATTTTCATATCTCAGGGTTTTCGATGCTTCTGTTCCTCTGAATGCCTTACCACTATTCATACTCGATAGGCTAGCTTGTCGTGAGATTGCCAAGCAAACCATAATCGGTGGCGTAAGCAAAGAACTTAAGGAATATTCTAAAAAGGTATGTCCACCTTTTCATATTCATCTACATTCTTATTCTTTGTTAGATTTCGGGCATGCTAAAGCTGAGGCAGTAGCTCTGGAAGACCTGAAATTGGTTCATGTTGAATTCAAGAAGCACGATCCACATAGGGTCGTAAGTAACCACTTAGCCAATTGCGGGCTTTGAGCAAGAAAATTTGCCCTCGGATGACATTTTCCGAGGCACGAGATCTTATGCCGAGGTTTTGGCTCGGATACAAGCCCTGGCTCCTGAAGAAAGGGCCGATGTTTTAAAATTCCAAGAACATCAACGGAGTTGTCTTCCCCCAGTATTGTGGGCTGAGAATCCAATAACAGTAGAGGTGCATCAAAAAGACGCCGAAGGCTCAAAAGATTCAGCACCCAGACAAGAAGAACACTAGGACATGGAAGAGAAAACTAGGAGTCCGAAACTAGAAATGAAAACTCTCGATCTGTCGAAAAAGCAGACTCCAATTACCACTCTAGGCCAGTCAGCTAAGCAAATTGGAGATCCCATCGCCTCCATTACTCCCTTACAGTCAACTCAAGGGAACATAGATGCAAGGTGGATTTTCAATGAAGAATTGAGACCTATAAGGATGGAAGAGCTCCCTCCAAATGAGTTCTTTTTCGATAAAAAGAGAAAAATTGTGGTAAAAGGAGAATTCTATCAAGAAGCAAGATCAACGGCCAAGAAATTTAAGGTGTTGACCGACGGGAAAGACAAGAAGAAAGAAGATTTTGTGACAGAAATAGCCGGGACATTAGGGGAGTTTGCTACGACAAACCAATTTTTAGTCGAGGTTTTGAAAAATGAGTTGAAGCGAAAAAATCACCTCATCAAAACTTTAGAAGCTAATCTAGCCACAGCAGAGGAAGCTGCCAAGGACCAAGCAAACACAAGAATAGAACAAGCAAGGATGGTCGATAAAAAGGAAATCGAGCTGCTCAAAGCTAAGCTCGAACAAGCAGAGCTAGTAGCTCAGACCAATCAAATACAGGTAGGCCAGCAAAGAGACATGATAGGGCAGCTACAGGTTAGATTAGAGTTTGTCGAAAGCCAAGTTATAAACATCGGGATATTCCAGTCCCAGGCTATGGAGATTCGGAGCAGAGTTTTTGTAGCCCAGCGAAGTTTACTTGCTAGGGTAAAGACGATTCGAGACAACTGCCTGCTTGTTGATCAAGTATTGGAAAACTTATCGATCAGAGAGAGAGAAGCTAGAGCAGCTCGGGTCGCATTTCAAGAGGCTGTAATAACTACAACAAACAGGGAATTGGCAAATAGTTCAGAGTTTTCCATTTCAGAACAGACCCGAGGTAATATTTTGTTGAAAGAATGGGAACGCAACATATCAAAAGGAAAATTGCAAGCCAAGAGGATAAGGAAATCCTGGGAAGAGGCCTTCGGTTCTATAGATGGAGGTCTATTGGGCATTGATAGTGAGAACAATGTTGAGACACTGAACCAAATGAATATAGCAAAATTCTCACTTGATATAAATGAGAAAGAAGAAAGAGATTCAGTCGAAGTCTCACAAGTAACTCAAGCAGACATAGTTCAAATAGATAAATGGATTATTAAACCAAGTGTGCGATTGTGCACCATCGATACCCTAGACCGACAGATGGAAGAAAGGTTACCACAATTAGTCAGAGATTGTTATATTTTTTAGGCCAATTGTCAAGCGAAGCCTTCTAGGTTGATATCTCGGATGGTGGAGAAATGTGTTACTTGTACCGAGCATGTGAAGGGGCAGGCTTCTGGTACTAAATAAAGACAAAGATAAAGAAATGAAACGATTGATCTCCTTCTTGTTGTAACTGAAAATCCTGGAACGATTGAGATTCCATCATATGTAAATCTGTATAAATATACAATAGAAAGAGGGAACAAAGGGCTGGACCTTTTTGGGTCGATTGTAATAGAGATTTTCTCCCTCGAGAGTTAATATAAAGCAAATCCAAAGATTCTTGATTCCTTCATAACTGTGTTATGAGTTTGTTTTCTCGTATTCCATATATAATTTCATTTCATATATGTATATGATGAATGTTTCGCTATAATTTAGTACAACCTCTACTATAGTGAATAAATTTTAGTTTTCTATATTATTTTTCATTTTTCCTCTGTACCAGCTATCAGCAGGTATAAGACCAGTGAACACTTTAGATTTCTATATATATATTTTATGCTTCATCAGGTTATTTCTTTATCTTTTTCTTCCTATGTTTATAAGTGAGATTCTCCCTTGATAGGAGCCTTACATGATAAACAACTTAATGTTTTTCTCACATCTCATGCACATTTATTAAAATATAACTCAGTTACGGGAAAGGGCCTTTGGTTTGCACCCTGTTTTCACTATCGGAGCTATAACTCTCCTTTATACGACTGAAATCAAGATAGCATCTAAAAAATTTCTTTGAGATTTTCTTATCATTTTGTTCCTCTATGACTGTCCCTGTGACAAGACAACCTAATATTGAACCCGAACTATTAGATCAAACACATATTGCCTTGAATATTTTTTATACTATTCTTAAAACAACCACTACCTGGGTAGAACTGGAACGTTTGTGGGCAGCGATTGAAAGGGACATAAACATCCAGGAACAGTTGGAAGCTAGACAACAACCTAGAAATCAACCCTAGTTTCACTTGTCGAAGGTTGACATTTATTCCTTCTCTACCCCTTACTCACTTTCAGATTCCTAGACACTGTACTTCTAAGCCTTAAGTACAGACTCTGGAACAACAGTACCAATGAGGAAAGGGTGGAAACTTGCCTTTGTCTTTGGATTTGGATGGAGTGAAAAACATGTGAATATAAAATACTAAGTTTAGGCATGGAGATGCACATTTCAATAAATGGGTGTGGTGGTTGGATTAGCTACCCAACTAGTGCAATACTTGAGGCTATATTAGTGTGCAAAGACATGGATGAGTTGGTTTAAGTATGGATGCAACAAAATTTTCACAGGAGTTCAACACTTAGACATTTTTTATGAGGTTGTAGCAGTAATTGAGGCAACAACAACAACAACAACAATAGATCAGAGAATGATCATCACAGCAGAACAGTGGCAGCTTGTACATTGCATACATAGTTGGGGAGGAGGCGTTCTTCCACGATTATGAGAAAATTGGTAGCACACAACTTTGGGTAGTCTGGATGGTTGCACGAGGTTGAAAATGATTATGGTGTGAGTTGGAAATTTGGGGTTTCCATTTTGGCAGAATTTAGGGTTTCCATGTGGCATGAAACTTGGGTTTCCAACAGACTTAGTTGTGATGGGGGCATGATTTTGGGCAGAGACTTGGAGATCGTAGATTGTGTGGATGTTTTTGGGGATGGTAACAACTTGAGGTGGGGGAGGATGTAAGGTATTCGACTCGAATGGCAGGAACACCCTCTCTTAAGTTATTAGGAAATGAAATTTGGGGTTTCTCCGACACCCAAGAGTCGCACTAGTTGGGAAAGTCGGTGCCTTGGGCATGTCAATAAGCCAATGGGATTTCCCAATCATGAGGTGAAACATGGGGCGAAAGTGACCAAGAGAAGGGGCGCACCAAAGAGGTTGGGGTGCATCGACATGAGGAGCACACCCAAGGTTGGGGTGCTCCTGTCCCAAGGGACACGATGGTTGACAAGCGCATGGGTCCGTTTGGGCGCATTGGGTCCGTGAAGGGGCACAAAACACCCAAAGGACATGATGATTCACGCTGGTAGAATTTGGAGTCCATATAAAATAATAAGGGTGCACAACCAAGAATACACAAGGAGAGAAAGATCAACTCTAAGGTTCTAAGGTAGATTTGGAAAAGGAGGGGCAAGCTCCCTAAAGGGGTCAAGTCACTCCACTTGGGAGGAATTGCGCTTCCTTGAGGTGATTATGTGGGAAGAGTTGGGGAGACATTCTATGGGATGATTTTAATAGCATGTAGGGTGAATCGGAGTTTGGGAAAGTCTTATCGTAGGTCTAGGTTAGGCATGTTATGAGACAGAACCACAGGTCTATGCGAAGTCTTGTGACATAGAAGAGATGGTGAGTTTGTGGTGGGCACATGATGTTTGGGGTGCTCCGCAAGAGTTGGGAAAGTTGTTGTGACAGATGAGTATTGGAGTGACGAATTTGTGTATGAGTGTCTTGGTGAGGTGAGGCGAGTCATGTGACTCTTCCCAAGTTGTAAACTGAGCCAATAGTGTTGATATTGTAATTGTTTCACAATAATAAGACTTAGCCGAGTGTTAGGAACGTCTCATGCCGCCCGCACTATATCTGTGTGTCTCTTGTTTGTTTCGCAAGTGTTCTATTGGTTTCGCATGTTCATGGATGTATGCTTAAATGACTGAGTGTTAAGTTGTCAACAAGATTGTCTAAGTATACAAGTGAGTTGCAATAGAGTAGGAATGTGACTCGCTCATATCCTAGAACAAAGTATGGGTCAGATCTAGGTGAAGAGGTGTAGTTTGAACGAAGTATCCATGGTGTTTCCAAGCAGGAAAGTGAGAACTGTCACAATGTCATACACCCTCAAGGGGTGCACAATCACACGATTTAGGTAGGCATCCTATGCGAACGTGACAATTTGCATAATAAAATACAAGGAAAATGGTTAAATTGATAAGTATAAGGCTATACTAGTGGCAAAGGGTTTTACTAAAAAAAAAGGGATCGATTATGAAGAAAGTTCTGTTCCAACATCAAGTGGAAGATTATTAGGGTGGTGCTTGCTTTGGCATCACAAAATGGATGGGAAGTGCACCAAATGGATGTAAAGAGTTCCTTCCTAAATAGTAATTTAAATGAGGACATTTATATTATTTAACTCCCATTTTGAAATTCTAGGGCATGAAAACAAAGTGTGCAAATTGGTTAAGGCATTATATGGGTTAAAACAAGCTCCTAGAGATCGGTATGCTAAAATGGATGCATATCTTCAAAAAGTTGGGTTTTTTTAGAAGTGAATCAAATGATACTTTATATGTCTAACTTCAAGGAAATAACTTAGTCATTCTGTGATGTATGTTGATGATTTACTTGTAACGGGGAATAATGGCGATCATGTTTCTCAAGTAATGAAAGAGTGTTAATTAGATTTTGAAATGACAGATTTGGGGTTACTTCACTACAATCTTGGAGTTGAAGTAAGACAAGAAGAAATAAACATATTTATTTCCCAAGCTAAGTATGTCTCTAAATTATTAAAGAAGTTTGGTATGGAGGATTGTAAACCAACATCCACCCCTAAGGAACAAAACTTAAAACTTTCAAAGTTTAAAGTGGGGTAACTCGTCAATCGTACTAGATATAGACAATTGATTGGAAGTTTAATCTACTTGATGAATGCTTGTCTAGACTTATCATTTAGAATGAATATTCTTTCAAGGTATATGCAGGAACCTAGAGAAATTCATTGGAATGAAGAAAACAGAGTAATTCGATATCTTCAAGGGATGAAGGATTTTGGACTTAAATACAAGAGGAACAATTTTTTTAGATTTGTTGGATACTGAGATGTAGATTTTGCTAGAGATATTGATGACATGGATTCTACTTCAAGGTATTTAATGAATATGGGATCAGTTGTAGTGTCATGGAGTTGAAAAAAACAAGGAATAATTGCAAATTCAACAACATAGGCAGAATATATTTAAGTTTGGGAAGCAGCATGTCAAGTGGTGTGGTTGCAAAGAATTTTACACGATCTTGGGGTTGTTCATAATGAAGCTACTTCGTTATTGATCAGCAGTGAATCAATGATCGTGCTAGCCAAAAATCTAGTGTTTCATTCAAAGACAAAGCATGTTGATACAAAGTACCAGTACATTAACACTCTTATCATAAAGGGAATCATCAAACCAAAATATTTCCAAACAGAAGACCAAACTTCAAATATCTTCACCAAATCAATTGAAAGAATTAAATTCACTAAATTCAAAACTGAATTTGATAGTTGCTCAAGAGAGCTTTTGGATCATATGAGAGATTATTAACAATATTAATCCTAAAGTTCAAGTTATATCATAGGTTTATAATTTCTGAATAAAATATTATTTGTAAATGGACATCAATTACACTCACGTAATTGTATGGTTAATTATCTATGTTACTTTTTAGAAACTATTTTTTTAGTTATAAAAATTGAGTTATTTAAAGGCACTTCCATCCCATGTGAAGATGATTTTGACCCTTAACTTTCACATATAATATGCTTCATTCAATTTATTTTTTCTCATTAATAACATTTGTATATCTAAGAAGACTTTGTCGTACATAAAATATCTAAGATGAAAAATAAAACTACAAAACAAATCCCTATAATTTTTTTTTTATAAAAATATGTTTTCATGGCATATGTAAAACATTGCATTAATATCATAATGATGAAATAAAATATTCTAAAATCACATCTGATATCTAGGGTACGACATATCAAATTATAAAGATTCTTAACAAAAAATATACATCAAACATCCATTATTTCCACCTAATACCATTAGAAATATGATGAACTCGAGAAAGAATACATTGACTCCAAATAACATATAAAGGAATCTACTTGAGTTCCTCCTCTTCAATCCTC
>JZKD02S0085547.1:3036-25087 GCA_000966675.3 Picea glauca | reverse complement strand
ACTTTTTCCCTTTAAGTGCACAAGAAATATTCTTTTTATTTATTTTTATAAATTTTACTACTCAATTCATAGTTTTGTGTGCATATCTGGATTCTTCTATCCAATATATTTCCAATGACTACTTTCTTGCTAAATTCTGAGTTATGAGCATAAAGTTATAGTCATGTAAATTTTTCTAATTCCCCCTTTTGTGTGCCTTTCATCTGGTGAACTTAATTCTTGTTGGAATTTAGTTCAATAGTGAGAGGGGGGGTGAATCAGTAATGATACCTATTATCAATTTAAAAAAAAAATAAAAAATTATTAACTTTATTGATCAACAAGAAACTTCAGTAAATAACATCAATAAATATAAACTTAAATTAAGAATTACAAGTTTTATATGAAGATTGATTTAGAGCACCAACTCTAGGAAACAACAATCTCCCAGGGCACCAACCCTAGGAAGATCCAAATCCCTCTTTGTTTTAGGGATCCAACCCTAGGAAGCACCAACTCCCTTGTTTTAGGGAACTAACCCTACGAAGCACAACCCCCTATCTTTACAATTTTGTTTAGTAAAAGATATTAATCCTTCCTTCACTTCAAAAGTATCTTCAGGGATCCAACCCTAGGAAGCACCAACTCCCTTGTTTTAGGGAACCAACCCTAGGAAGTACCAACCCCCTGTCTTTACAGTTTTATTTAGTAAAAGATATTAATCCTTCCTTCACTTCATAAGTATCTTCATCTTTCTTTCTTGGAATCTACAATTGCTTCTGATCTTCTGATGTAGATCACAAAGACATTTTCTTCCCATCATATATTTTCGTTTATATAGTCTTCTAAAGGGCGCGACTTTGAACCAATGTGTCTTTTGATAATGAAACATTGCACCTTTTAGTTTTAAGTAATAATAATGCTATTTTTAAGAATATATTTTATTTGTTTTATTTTTATTCATAATTCCATAATTAAGGCACCCTTAATTATCTTAGGTGCTCTTTAAATCCTCTAGGGGATGTCCAAGGATATTTTGTTGTGTAAATTTCACTCATATACCAGGTTTATATTTAATTAGGGGCCTTTATAAATTCCACCTTTACAAACATGTTCTTCTTTTCATATATTTATTCATTCACAACATGGATTAAATCCTCCTTTTTGTTCTTAAACATCTTTATGTATGTGTATATCTACAGGTCAATCATATCAGGCTTAATTCGCTCTCTGGTGTGTTTTCCTGTATTGAAATGGACAAGTGCTATCTCGTGGCCAACATTTTTCTCATATGACCAGAATGTTGTGACCGAGGGTGAGCATGCACAGTGCTTATCTCGGTGCTATGTGTTTATCAATGTGTAAGACCTCGATGGCTTACCTCATTCTGATGTGACTTCGTAATATAACCGAGTATTATCCCAGTTAGCCCCCAATGCAACTTCTTATTTCCCATATGACTTGGGCTTGTGACCAAGAGCGAGCGTGTACAAGGCGTATCTCAGTGCCATAGAAAATCAATGATTGTAATGTAATCATCAGTTGAGTGGACGACTATCGTTATTTCGAGGCTCTAGCTTTGGTTTGAATCTTGAGACACTAATCCCCCGAAATCCATCATTTGATGACGTGTGGAATCATAATCAATGGCTAACAATATTTCGTGGGGTCAACCTTTTGTTATCGTCCGCTCTTTTTGACTTGTGAAATGTATCTCCTCTGTAAGATCTCCTCCTTCCTCAAGCATGAT
Source organism: Picea glauca (assembly GCA_000966675.3). Lineage (NCBI taxonomy): Eukaryota > Viridiplantae > Streptophyta > Pinopsida > Pinales > Pinaceae > Picea > Picea glauca. The sequence goes on along the minus strand of JZKD02S0085547.1, from coordinate 23,358 downwards.
CAATGGTGAATTATTGCTCCTAGTCCTTGCCTTTGATCAACGACTATGTTTTAATTGCATGGTGAGTGAACAATGGAGGTTTGATATGGTTCTTTTAATGTTAATATGATGGTTATAGTGTTTTTGGTTTCTTGATATGATGGTCATTAAGTTTTTTAATTTGATGGATAGATCTAGCCCGATCCAAATCGGATGACTATTTAATTGATAATTCTTCTTTTGTAAACATCATTATTTCAGAGATTTCCTCTAATATACAATCACCTATGAGCAGGTTTATGAACAGAGTGTCCATTTCTCATGACTCTGTACACATTTTTATAAAGTCTTTTCATGATCTTTTTAGCTCTATCAAAAGGCCTAATCTCACTCTAATTTTCCTAATTATTAACACTTTAATCAATATTGACCATGTTTTCCCCCTTTTGACATTATCCATAACACTAAGTCCAACAAGAAACATAGTGATATAGGAAAATTCATCTTTATTTCTTTTTTAGCAGATGAATACTTCATGGCTTGACTGTGCTAGCCCCATTTGCAACAATCTCATTAATGTTTTCTCTAGCTATTTTTCCACTTAGTATAGCAGATCATACCTGAGTTATATTGTCTGGATGATAGACCTATATAGACCTTTGTTCACATCAATGACTACTTATAACACATGATAGACCTATGTATACCATTGTTGACATCAATGACCACTCCATAACATAATGTGACTATATTGTCCTTTTTGACATCATTATCAACACCAAATTACTATGTCCAACGTTATCGCCCTTTGGCATTGATGGAAACACCATAAATTTTTTTATTTTAATATTGTTTTCTCTCCTCCTTTGACATGAGTGACAGAGGGGACATTTATTTTCTCCCTTTGAAGTGATGCTCCCCATGTCCATATATTTATTTATGCAATTTTTAATGAGGTATGGAGGTTACCCCTAACTTTTGTCTTAGATTTTCAAATGTACTTCTAGGTAAGGGTTTTGTAAAAATGTTTGCAATTTGTTTTGTGCTTACATACTCTACTTTCACCAATTTTTGAGTAACTTGATCTCTTAAGAAATGAAATTTGATTGGGATATGTTTGGTCTTAGAGTGCATTACAAGATTTTTAGAGATATTTATGGTATTGGTGTTATCATAGTTAATAGTGATGGGATGATCATGTTTCACTTGTAAATATTCTAGAGTCTGTTTCATCCAGATCACTTGTGTGCAACAAGATGCAACATCAATGTATTCTGCTTCTGCAGTAGAGAGTGATATAGATGTTTATTTCGTGCTTATCCATGCCACCAGGCATTTTGCTAGAAAAAATGCTCCTCCACTGGTGCTTTTCCTATCATCTACACTACCAGGCTAGTCTACATCAATGTATGTATTCAATGTAAAGTATTTTTTATTTGGATACCATAATCCAAAATATGAGGTAGCCTTAAGATATTTGAATATCTATTTTACTACCTTTAAGTAAGATTCTTTAGGTGTAGACTAAAATCTACCCACTAGTCCTACAACCTACATAATGTCAGGTCTTGTTGCTTTTGTATATAGAAGACTTCCAACCATTGACCTGTACATAGTTTTCTCTACTTTTGGTGAGTCATCCTCTAGGCTTAGTTTTCATCCTGTGACCATGGGAGTGCACATAGGTTTGTTGTCTTCCATTTGAAATTTCTTTAACATTTCTTTTATATATTTAGCTTGAGAAATGAATAGTCCTTTATCTATTTGAGTGACTTGTAATCCTAAAAAGAAATTTAGTTGTCCTAGTATAGAAATTTCAAAGTCTCATTGCATTTTTGTTGCAAAGTTTTTGCTTAGTATGGTAAGATTACTTCCAAATATGACATCATCTACATATACTACCACAAAAATCATATTTTGATCCTTAATTTTGATATATAGGTTGTTGTTAGTAGTCCCCCTCTTATATCCTTGATTTTGTAGATACTAATCAAGTCTTGAGAACCATGCTCTAGGGGCTTGTTTAAGACCATATAGAGCCTTCTTTAGTTTGCACACATATTGAACCCAATTTATGTTAATATGAATCCTTCTTGTTGCTCAATATAGACTTATTCTTCTTATGTTCCATTCATGAATGCTTACTTGACATCCATTTGATAAATTTTGAAGTTTCTGAATCAGGAAAATGCCAGGAACATTCTAATGGCCTCTAGTCTTGCTACTGGGGAAAAAGTCTCTTCAAAGTCAATACCTTCCACTTGGGCATATCCCTTGCATACTAATATAGATTTTTTATTTATGACCTGTCCATTTTCATTGAGTTTGTTTTTGAATATCCACTTGGTTTATACCACATTCTTGTCCTTGGGTAAAGGGACATGTTCCCATGTATGATTTTTCTCAATTTTATCAAGTTCCTTGTTCATTACTTTTATCCAATCTCCACTCTTGTTGGCTTCTGCAAAATTTTTGGGTTCTATTACTGAAAGAATTTCCTATTCAGAGTCAAATCTAAGTTTCCTTCTTGTTTCTACACCTGCATCTTTATCTCCTATAATCTGATTTTCAGGGTGATTCTTTTGAACTCTTTTTGATGGTCCTTTTCTCAAGGGTGTTTCTTCCTCATCCTTCTCATCATCAGTTTGTGGTTCATTATATTGTAGTTCTTAAGTATTTTATTCATTTTGTGATTCACCATCTTCTTCATCATCATTGGTTCTTCTCAATTCATCAATTTTTTATTCATCATGAGATTTGATTTTTCTCAATTTTAGATCATCTATTTTCACATTTTCACTTTCCACTATTTTGTGTAATCTTAGATTATAACACTTGTAAGTCTCTTTGTTAGGTGAATATCCCAAAAATATACCTTCATCTGATCTAGAGTCAAATTTTCCTAGATTATCTTCATCCCTCTTGATGTAACACTTAATTCCAAAGACTCTGAAATGTTTCACAGATGTTGGTCTTCCAAACCACAATTCATAATGTGTTTTTTGATGCTTAGCTCTATGTTGTGCTCAGTTAAGTATGTGGATTGTTTTATATATTGCATCTCTCCAACAATTATCTAGAAGCTTGGCTTCATTCAACATAGTTATTGCAGGCTCTTGAACAATTTTGTTTTTCCTCTCAATAACTCCATTCTGTTGAGGAGTTCATGGAGCTGAGAATTGTCTCTTGATTCCATGATCTTCATAAAACTTATTGAACTTTTGATTTTAAACATTATCTTATCTTAAACATTTGATTTTGAGATCTGTTTCATTCTCTACATAAGTCTTGAATGCTTTAAAATTTTCAAATGCCTTGGATTTTTATTTGACAAAATATACCCAAGTCATCCTCATGTAGTAATCAATGATCAACATGAAGTAGTGTTCTCCTTGTATGTTTCTTGTCCTAGAGGGACCATAGAGATCGGTGTGAACAATCTCCAAGGGTTTTGATGTAGAATGCTCTTTTGTCTTGAATCTGACTCTTGTCTGCTTCCCTAATTGATTGTGTTTGGAAACAAGACCCGAGGGCTTGATGAATTTTGGCATGTCTTTTATAACTCCCTTTTACTAGCTTTGATCGGGTTATCAAAGCTCAAGTGTCCCATCCTTCTGTTCCATATCCAGCTTTCATCTACTTGACTCATATGAAATTCTTCTTCTTCCTCAATATCTAAGATGTACACATTGCTTGAGGTTCTTGGTGCAATATAAACTAATTTTCCTGATCCTTCTTCTCTTATTTCACATTTTTGGGAGTCAAAAATGAGTATATGTCCCTGATCACAGTTTTGGATTACATTGAGTAGATTACGTTTTAATTTTTCTACTAGCAACACATTTTCTTCTTTAATTTTCTTGTTTTCCAAGGAAACTGCGCCTTTTCCTAGTATTTTAGCACATACATTATCTACAAAAGTGACTTTACCTTTATCCTTCTTTATCAGAGTGAGAAATTTCCCTTTATCTCATGTCAAATGTTTTGAGCATCCACTATCAATATACCACTAACACTTTTTGTTCTTTGCATGCATGGCCACTTTACATTCTGTTACTGTTTCTTCTATATGATTTTCTTTCCATATCTTCTTATCATGTTTGTTAGGGTTGCTTATCTTCAAGGATTGTATTGGTAATCTACATTCATTGGTTTTATGGCCATAGTTGTTGCACTTGTGGCATTCTACATTTTACTTTTGTAAAGGAGAGAATGAATTATAATTTATTTTCTCTATATCATTCTTGTTGTTCTTATATCTTTGGACATTTCTTGGTTTGTATTTTCTATAGGCTTTACAATGTATTGCTTTGTGTCCAAAGTTGTTGCATGAATAGAAATATCCAAGAAAGATATGTTGATATCTATTAGGAGGAGTCCTTTTGATTACTGTATTTCTTTTTCCTTTTGATACCATCCTTATGATCATTGTATTTCCTTTTCCTTTTGTAAGAGGTGCTTGCTTATTAAAAATGGTCTTTAATGGCGCCATCTTCATCTTGTGATCTTCTATTTTTAAGGGATTTCTAAGAGAATTTGCATAGATGATTGAATTTTTATCAGTTTTCTTTGTAGTAGAAGTTGAATTTTGATCATATCCCAATCCTTCTTTATCATTTGGTGATATTTGGATGTTAAGAATATAATTCAAAATGTTTTAATTTTTCTCAAACTTTTACTGGTGATTTCCTCTTTCTAGTTCTCCTTTCAGCTGACTAATTTCATCTTCTAGCTTTTTACAAACTTGTTGATTTTCCTTGAATTGTTCATTCAAGATTTCTTTATTTCTTTTGACTTCTTGAAGATGAGTTTTCAATTCAATGTTGATTTTATTTGATTCTTTTATGGTTTTTGAAACTTCCTTTTCTCTTGTTTGTTGTGCTTGTTCAAATTCTAGCAGTTGTCCTCTTAACAATTTGTTCTTCTTTTTATAATTTATGAATTCATCCAGGGCACTGATCAACTCTGCTTCAAGATATACTTCTCCTTCAAGCTAAGAGTTTTCTTTTTCAATATAAAAGGTGTTTTTATTGTGATTATTTTGTGTTTCTATACACATAAATAGATGCTCAGATTCCTCTTCCTCTTCAATTTCTTCAGATGAGTTGTTGTTCTCTTCAGTGTAAAATGTCTTCTTCTTTTTGTAGACATTCCTTTTGTATTTGGCTTGGCTATTCTTTTGTTCTTTGAAAGTTATTTCATCATCACTTTCTTCTTGTTTTATATAGGGACATTTGGAAGAAAAATGTCCAATATTTCCACAATTAAAGCATATTAGAGGAAACCTTCACTTGTATCTACCAGTTCCTTTCTTGGTTTCTTCATGAAGTTAGATATTTCTTCATCAAATATATCTGGTTGATCTTCATTAGACACCTTCTCTTGTTTCTTCTTTATTTTGATGCTTTGAAGTTTTTTTCTCCTTTTTCTAGTCTTTCTTTCCTTTCTCTCATCTCATACGATGTGAGGATCCCATGTAGTTCATCCATTGTGATATTATCAAGGTATAGTATGTCCTAAAGAGTGGAAATCTTTGCATCATATCTTGTGGATAATGATCTTAAGATATTTTGGACAATGGGTTAATATTTGAGTTCTTCTCCTAATGCTTTGATTGAGTTGACCACTTCATATACTCTTTGAAGATATTCTTCTATTTTCTCTTCTTCTTTCATTTTCAAGTTTTCAAATTGTGTTCTGTAGGTTTGTAGTTTGGCCCTTTTGACATTTCTATCTCCTTCATATATGACCTTTAGTTTATCCCATATTTTTTTTGTTGACTTACAATACATTACTTTCACAAATATAGGATTGGCTAATTCTCTTAGGATGACATTGGTTTCTCTTGCATTTTCATTGTAAAAATTCTTTCCAACTATGTATATGGGAGGAGTAGCAGGTATCACAACCTAGGGACATTATATAGCCTTTCATTCTCACACTCCAAAGTGCATAATCATTCCCTTTGAACAAAGGTGATCTGGTGGAAAACATTCCTTCTTGCTAATCCATTGGATTATACAGAATATACCTTCCAATTATTAGACTGTGTTGAAGGCACCTTCTCTAGTACCAATTGTTGGAATGTAGTTCAATACTGAGAGGTGGGGTGAATCAATATTGATACCTTTTATCAATTTAAAAAAAAATATTTATTAATTTTATTGATCAACAAGAAACTTCAGTAAATAATATCAATAAGTATAAACTTAAGTTACAAATTAGAAGTTTTATATGAAGAATGGTTTAGAGCACCAACTCTAGGAGACAAAAATATCTGTGTTTAGGGAACCAACCCTAGGAAGCTCCAACTCCCCCTTTGTTTCAGGGCTCCAACCCTAGGAAGCACCAATTCCCTTTTGTGGGGGCACCGACCCTAGGAAGCACCAACCCCTTGTCTTTAAAATTTTATTTAGTAAGGGATACTAATACTTCCTTGATCCTCCCTTCCACCCTCACTTCATAAGTATCTTTGTCTTTCTTCCTTGGACTCTGCACTTGCTTTTGATCTTCTGATGTAGATCACAAAGACACTTTCTTCCCATCATATATTTTCGTTTATATAGTATTATAAAGGATGTGACTTTGAACCAATGTGCCTTTTGATAATGAAACATTGCACCCTTTAGTTTTAAGTAATAATGATGATATTTTTAACAATATATTTTCTTTATTTTATTTGTATTCATAATTCTATAATTAAGGCACCCTTGATTATATTAGGTGCTCTTTAAACCCTCTAGGGGGTGTCCAAGGATATTTTGTCGTGTCAATTTCACTTATAGACCATGTTTATATTTAACTAGGGCCCTCTATAAATTCCACCTTTACAAACATGTTCTTCTTTTCAGATCTTTATTCGATAACAACATGGATCGAATCCTCGTCTTTGTTCTTAAATGTCTTTATGTATGTGTATCTTTATAGGTCAATCATCTCAGGATTAATTCTCTCTCTGGTGTGTTTTACTATACCAAAATGGTAGGTGCTAGCTTGTGGCCAACTTTGTTTTTCATATGACCAGAACACTATGAGCGAGGGTGAGCGTGCACAATGCTTATCTTGATGTTATGTGTTTTTTAATTTGTAAGACCCTGAGGACTTACCTCCTTCCAATGTGAATACACAATATAACTGGGTATTATCTTAGTTATCCCCCCAAAAAACTTCATATTTCCCATATGACTTGGGCTTGTGACCAAGAGCAAGCACGTACACGGCTTATCTCGGTGACATAGAAAATCAACGGTTGAAACTTAATCATCAGTTGAGTGGAGGACTATCGCTATTTCGGGGCTCTGGCTTTGGTTTGAATCCCAAGAAGCTAATCCACCAAAATCCATCATTTGACGATGTGTGGAATCATAATCGATAACTAACAATATTTCATGGGGTCGACCTTTTGTTATCCTTCATGATTTTTGACTTGCGAAATGTATCTCTGCCATAGGATCTCGTCCTTCCTCAAGCATGATAAATGGTGGAGTATTTCTCCTAATCATTGCCTTCAATCAACGACTATGTTTTAATCGCATGGTGAGCGAATGGTGGAGGTTTGATCTAGTTATTTTAATATCAATCCTACACTTATAGTGATTTTGGTTTCTTGATCCAACGATCATTAAGTTTTTGAATTGGATGGATAGATCTAGCCTGATCCAAATCAGACGAATATTTAATTGATAATTCTTCTCCTGTAAAGATTTCCTCCAATATTTAGTCACCTATGAGCAGTTTTATGAACAAAGTTTCCATTTCTCATAACTTTGTACACATTTTTATAAATTCTTTTCATGATCCTTTTAGCTCTATCAAAAGGCCTAATCTCACTCTGATTTGACTAATTAACACTTTAATATTGACCATGCTTTCCCCCTTTTGACATTTGCCATAAAACTAAGTCCAACAATAAACACAATGATATAGGGAACTTCCTCTCTGTTTCTTTCTTAGCATATGAATACTTCATGACTTGACTATACTAGCCCCATTTGCAGAAACTTCATTAATGTTTTCTCCAACTATTTTTCCACGCAGTATAGCAGAGTATACCAGAGTTATATTATTTGGATGATTTAAGTATATAGACCTTTGTTGACATCAATGAATACTTATAACACATGATAGAACTATGTATACCCTTGTTGACATCAATGACCACTCCATACCACAATGTGACCATATTGGCCTTTTTGACATTAATGCCAACACCATATTACTATGTCCAACAATTCCAAACACCTACTCCTTTGGAATTTTGATAGAATATCAATTGGGTTTCTTCATGCCTACGTTTTGAGCAACCTGTCCAATTTTCACCTTCATCTGGGATCCAAGCTACTAGTTATTACATGCTTAAGTTTTAATCGTTTCACCATTTTAACATTCAATGCTACGTGAATATTTTCTCTCATCCTATATAATTTTGTGTACCCAGATTCCAAATATGGATTCATGGATATCTTGTATGATTCATGATATTTTCATAGACTACTCATGTTCCCCAAATTGACTTATGAGTAAGGGGTTATGCCCTTTGGAAGTAAATTGGTGCCTAAATTTTACCTTGCATTGTTTTAATTGTAACTTTCTCATAGGATCTTTGTTTTTCACTCATAATAGCTCATTGGAAATATCTCCCTTAGATCTTTTATTTAATAACAAAAAATTACATCTAGTTCCTTTCTAAATTACAACTTTGTGAAATTTGAACTCCTAAAAACATTGGTTATGCCCTAAAAAATGCCCTGCAAGATTATGACTTGCAAAAGCACTATTTTTCTGACAAATTTGACTGGTTTATACTAACATGGATATTGATGTGGATTTTTGTGTCCACATGGAACCCAAATGATCTAGGTGGATATTGGTGGCCACCCACTTGTTCCACTAATTTTGAATGGTTCCACATCTTTGCAGTTTTTCTATAGTTTTTGGGTCCCAAACTTTTGGGGTCGTTTTGAGGCCCTAAATGATGTTTTTTTTAGCGTGGCAATGCCTAACATGTAGGTATATCCAGATGCTAGGTCATTCAGAATGTTTACTTCTCAGCTAGAACTTTTTGATAGGATATTGAGCACCCCAAATGGAGTTTGCATGAAAAAGTTGCACCCCATGAAGTTAACATATCAACTAACCACATTGGGGCCCACAAACCTTTTGGTGTTTCATACTCTAGGGTTAGGGTTTTGGATGTTTAGGGTTTCCTCATTGATGATTTATATTAAAAGGAAATTTTAGTCTCTTTATAATGATCTTCTTGTGAATGAGTGTAGCCAACACATCTCTCTCTTCAGCGATAAGCTACCACCATTCTAGCTAGCTTGTGTGTTTTTCATTTTATAGTCTTTTGTATTCCAAACAATCTTTAATAGAATCTGAATTTAATTGTATTACTATATTTATTGAAACATCTTTGTGTTTTTTATTTTTATATCTTTTCCTTCATTTCATTCTCAATATAATCTGGATCAGTAGTATCAAAGAAATCTGATCTTTGTTGTTTCTTTGTGCATGTCCTCGATAAGGTTAGGCTATCGGGAGTTGGGTCTTGAACTGGTTGAGCTTGGGGAAGAACACTCCCACCAGCCCAAGAAACCCCCCATGGTATAATAAAAGAGATACAATGGATCAAGAGATCGTATCAAATTGTTTCTTGAAGAAGACATCACGTGACAGAGGAACAAGATGATGGATAATTTCACTTAAATCCTTTGATGGTTTTCAACAAAAATGGATGCACCTTCAATCACCCGTCACTTCAGAGGTGTGACACCCTTTAGGGTACAATTTAATTTTAATATTTCTTTGTTTGAGGGCTAGATAGACATTGACTCTTTGGAAAAATGGTTAAGTCTGCTAGATCGTTATTTCTTTGTCCAAATTTTTTCCAATAGTGAAAAAATCACCTTCGTGCTCCTTAAATCCCTTCCCCATGTCATAGATTGGTGGGAGACATACTATGAGAAACATGCCAAATATGAGAATACAATTTTTGGTCTAGGACCCACTTAGGGTAGATTTTGTTGATGCCCTCAAGGAGCAATACTACCCTGTTGGAAACTATGATGACCAATACACAAGATGGACAATTCTACATCAGGAGAGAGACCAAATGGTGCCAGAGTATGCCAACATCTTCCATACCTTGCACATGAAGTTGGGAATTAGAGACTTCGAGTGGTACATGGTTCTAAAGTACCCCAGTGGCCTACATAGTTACATCCAAATATATATGGAGTTTCTTGACATCTCCTCACTAGGAGTCTCTTACCAATATGTTGTCAAGATCGAGAAAAAGTTTAAGCAAAATAATAAGCGATAATTCAGTTCTGCAAAACCATTGCAGCAAAAGCATCGTAAAGTCATCCCTAATTCCCTGATCAAAGGAAAGATCAAGGATGACCATCCCAGGGACAAATAGTTCAGGCCAAAAGGAAGGAAGAGCAATGGGCAGTTGAAGAAGGACACTGGAAAGTGGTGCGAATTCCACAAAATCCCTTGGCACAACACTGATGAATGTCGCTCCAAATAGTCATTGTTGGATAAGATGGAATCCTTAGAATTGGATGATAACTCAAAATCTGATTCAAAACCAGATAAGGGAAAATGGATCATTGGCGTAGAAGCTAGTGTCACCATCGCTACCACAAAGGTCCATCCATAGGAGCCATAGGATCCTAAGGAAGGGGATTGCCTCTTCCACTCATAGATGTGGGTGAATGGGACCCTACTGCATTTCATTGTTGACATAGGTATCCAAAATAACATAATCTCAATGGATGTTGTCAAGAGATTGAACCTAATAATGATTCCACACCTTCATCCATACACCATCAGTTGGCTTAGCGAGGGACGAGACATCCACATTAGCCAACAATGCCACCTAGACTACAACCTCAAACCCTTCAAAGACGAGGNCCTTTAAGTAAGATTCTTTAGGTGTAGACTAAAATCTACCCACTAGTCCTACAACCTACATAATGTCAGGTCTTGTTGCTTTTGTATATAGAAGACTTCCAACCATTGACCTGTACATAGTTTTCTCTACTTTTGGTGAGTCATCCTCTAGGCTTAGTTTTCATCCTGTGACCATGGGAGTGCACATAGGTTTGTTGTCTTCCATTTGAAATTTCTTTAACATTTCTTTTATATATTTAGCTTGAGAAATGAATAGTCCTTTATCTATTTGAGTGACTTGTAATCCTAAAAAGAAATTTAGTTGTCCTAGTATAGAAATTTCAAAGTCTCATTGCATTTTTGTTGCAAAGTTTTTGCTTAGTATGGTAAGATTACTTCCAAATATGACATCATCTACATATACTACCACAAAAATCATATTTTGATCCTTAATTTTGATATATAGGTTGTTGTTAGTAGTCCCCCTCTTATATCCTTGATTTTGTAGATACTAATCAAGTCTTGAGAACCATGCTCTAGGGGCTTGTTTAAGACCATATAGAGCCTTCTTTAGTTTGCACACATATTGAACCCAATTTATGTTAATATGAATCCTTCTTGTTGCTCAATATAGACTTATTCTTCTTATGTTCCATTCATGAATGCTTACTTGACATCCATTTGATAAATTTTGAAGTTTCTGAATCAGGAAAATGCCAGGAACATTCTAATGGCCTCTAGTCTTGCTACTGGGGAAAAAGTCTCTTCAAAGTCAATACCTTCCACTTGGGCATATCCCTTGCATACTAATATAGATTTTTTATTTATGACCTGTCCATTTTCATTGAGTTTGTTTTTGAATATCCACTTGGTTTATACCACATTCTTGTCCTTGGGTAAAGGGACATGTTCCCATGTATGATTTTTCTCAATTTTATCAAGTTCCTTGTTCATTACTTTTATCCAATCTCCACTCTTGTTGGCTTCTGCAAAATTTTTGGGTTCTATTACTGAAAGAATTTCCTATTCAGAGTCAAATCTAAGTTTCCTTCTTGTTTCTACACCTGCATCTTTATCTCCTATAATCTGATTTTCAGGGTGATTCTTTTGAACTCTTTTTGATGGTCCTTTTCTCAAGGGTGTTTCTTCCTCATCCTTCTCATCATCAGTTTGTGGTTCATTATATTGTAGTTCTTAAGTATTTTATTCATTTTGTGATTCACCATCTTCTTCATCATCATTGGTTCTTCTCAATTCATCAATTTTTTATTCATCATGAGATTTGATTTTTCTCAATTTTAGATCATCTATTTTCACATTTTCACTTTCCACTATTTTGTGTAATCTTAGATTATAACACTTGTAAGTCTCTTTGTTAGGTGAATATCCCAAAAATATACCTTCATCTGATCTAGAGTCAAATTTTCCTAGATTATCTTCATCCCTCTTGATGTAACACTTAATTCCAAAGACTCTGAAATGTTTCACAGATGTTGGTCTTCCAAACCACAATTCATAATGTGTTTTTTGATGCTTAGCTCTATGTTGTGCTCAGTTAAGTATGTGGATTGTTTTATATATTGCATCTCTCCAACAATTATCTAGAAGCTTGGCTTCATTCAACATAGTTATTGCAGGCTCTTGAACAATTTTGTTTTTCCTCTCAATAACTCCATTCTGTTGAGGAGTTCATGGAGCTGAGAATTGTCTCTTGATTCCATGATCTTCATAAAACTTATTGAACTTTTGATTTTAAACATTATCTTATCTTAAACATTTGATTTTGAGATCTGTTTCATTCTCTACATAAGTCTTGAATGCTTTAAAATTTTCAAATGCCTTGGATTTTTATTTGACAAAATATACCCAAGTCATCCTCATGTAGTAATCAATGATCAACATGAAGTAGTGTTCTCCTTGTATGTTTCTTGTCCTAGAGGGACCATAGAGATCGGTGTGAACAATCTCCAAGGGTTTTGATGTAGAATGCTCTTTTGTCTTGAATCTGACTCTTGTCTGCTTCCCTAATTGATTGTGTTTGGAAACAAGACCCGAGGGCTTGATGAATTTTGGCATGTCTTTTATAACTCCCTTTTACTAGCTTTGATCGGGTTATCAAAGCTCAAGTGTCCCATCCTTCTGTTCCATATCCAGCTTTCATCTACTTGACTCATATGAAATTCTTCTTCTTCCTCAATATCTAAGATGTACACATTGCTTGAGGTTCTTGGTGCAATATAAACTAATTTTCCTGATCCTTCTTCTCTTATTTCACATTTTTGGGAGTCAAAAATGAGTATATGTCCCTGATCACAGTTTTGGATTACATTGAGTAGATTACGTTTTAATTTTTCTACTAGCAACACATTTTCTTCTTTAATTTTCTTGTTTTCCAAGGAAACTGCGCCTTTTCCTAGTATTTTAGCACATACATTATCTACAAAAGTGACTTTACCTTTATCCTTCTTTATCAGAGTGAGAAATTTCCCTTTATCTCATGTCAAATGTTTTGAGCATCCACTATCAATATACCACTAACACTTTTTGTTCTTTGCATGCATGGCCACTTTACATTCTGTTACTGTTTCTTCTATATGATTTTCTTTCCATATCTTCTTATCATGTTTGTTAGGGTTGCTTATCTTCAAGGATTGTATTGGTAATCTACATTCATTGGTTTTATGGCCATAGTTGTTGCACTTGTGGCATTCTACATTTTACTTTTGTAAAGGAGAGAATGAATTATAATTTATTTTCTCTATATCATTCTTGTTGTTCTTATATCTTTGGACATTTCTTGGTTTGTATTTTCTATAGGCTTTACAATGTATTGCTTTGTGTCCAAAGTTGTTGCATGAATAGAAATATCCAAGAAAGATATGTTGATATCTATTAGGAGGAGTCCTTTTGATTACTGTATTTCTTTTTCCTTTTGATACCATCCTTATGATCATTGTATTTCCTTTTCCTTTTGTAAGAGGTGCTTGCTTATTAAAAATGGTCTTTAATGGCGCCATCTTCATCTTGTGATCTTCTATTTTTAAGGGATTTCTAAGAGAATTTGCATAGATGATTGAATTTTTATCAGTTTTCTTTGTAGTAGAAGTTGAATTTTGATCATATCCCAATCCTTCTTTATCATTTGGTGATATTTGGATGTTAAGAATATAATTCAAAATGTTTTAATTTTTCTCAAACTTTTACTGGTGATTTCCTCTTTCTAGTTCTCCTTTCAGCTGACTAATTTCATCTTCTAGCTTTTTACAAACTTGTTGATTTTCCTTGAATTGTTCATTCAAGATTTCTTTATTTCTTTTGACTTCTTGAAGATGAGTTTTCAATTCAATGTTGATTTTATTTGATTCTTTTATGGTTTTTGAAACTTCCTTTTCTCTTGTTTGTTGTGCTTGTTCAAATTCTAGCAGTTGTCCTCTTAACAATTTGTTCTTCTTTTTATAATTTATGAATTCATCCAGGGCACTGATCAACTCTGCTTCAAGATATACTTCTCCTTCAAGCTAAGAGTTTTCTTTTTCAATATAAAAGGTGTTTTTATTGTGATTATTTTGTGTTTCTATACACATAAATAGATGCTCAGATTCCTCTTCCTCTTCAATTTCTTCAGATGAGTTGTTGTTCTCTTCAGTGTAAAATGTCTTCTTCTTTTTGTAGACATTCCTTTTGTATTTGGCTTGGCTATTCTTTTGTTCTTTGAAAGTTATTTCATCATCACTTTCTTCTTGTTTTATATAGGGACATTTGGAAGAAAAATGTCCAATATTTCCACAATTAAAGCATATTAGAGGAAACCTTCACTTGTATCTACCAGTTCCTTTCTTGGTTTCTTCATGAAGTTAGATATTTCTTCATCAAATATATCTGGTTGATCTTCATTAGACACCTTCTCTTGTTTCTTCTTTATTTTGATGCTTTGAAGTTTTTTTCTCCTTTTTCTAGTCTTTCTTTCCTTTCTCTCATCTCATACGATGTGAGGATCCCATGTAGTTCATCCATTGTGATATTATCAAGGTATAGTATGTCCTAAAGAGTGGAAATCTTTGCATCATATCTTGTGGATAATGATCTTAAGATATTTTGGACAATGGGTTAATATTTGAGTTCTTCTCCTAATGCTTTGATTGAGTTGACCACTTCATATACTCTTTGAAGATATTCTTCTATTTTCTCTTCTTCTTTCATTTTCAAGTTTTCAAATTGTGTTCTGTAGGTTTGTAGTTTGGCCCTTTTGACATTTCTATCTCCTTCATATATGACCTTTAGTTTATCCCATATTTTTTTTGTTGACTTACAATACATTACTTTCACAAATATAGGATTGGCTAATTCTCTTAGGATGACATTGGTTTCTCTTGCATTTTCATTGTAAAAATTCTTTCCAACTATGTATATGGGAGGAGTAGCAGGTATCACAACCTAGGGACATTATATAGCCTTTCATTCTCACACTCCAAAGTGCATAATCATTCCCTTTGAACAAAGGTGATCTGGTGGAAAACATTCCTTCTTGCTAATCCATTGGATTATACAGAATATACCTTCCAATTATTAGACTGTGTTGAAGGCACCTTCTCTAGTACCAATTGTTGGAATGTAGTTCAATACTGAGAGGTGGGGTGAATCAATATTGATACCTTTTATCAATTTAAAAAAAAATATTTATTAATTTTATTGATCAACAAGAAACTTCAGTAAATAATATCAATAAGTATAAACTTAAGTTACAAATTAGAAGTTTTATATGAAGAATGGTTTAGAGCACCAACTCTAGGAGACAAAAATATCTGTGTTTAGGGAACCAACCCTAGGAAGCTCCAACTCCCCCTTTGTTTCAGGGCTCCAACCCTAGGAAGCACCAATTCCCTTTTGTGGGGGCACCGACCCTAGGAAGCACCAACCCCTTGTCTTTAAAATTTTATTTAGTAAGGGATACTAATACTTCCTTGATCCTCCCTTCCACCCTCACTTCATAAGTATCTTTGTCTTTCTTCCTTGGACTCTGCACTTGCTTTTGATCTTCTGATGTAGATCACAAAGACACTTTCTTCCCATCATATATTTTCGTTTATATAGTATTATAAAGGATGTGACTTTGAACCAATGTGCCTTTTGATAATGAAACATTGCACCCTTTAGTTTTAAGTAATAATGATGATATTTTTAACAATATATTTTCTTTATTTTATTTGTATTCATAATTCTATAATTAAGGCACCCTTGATTATATTAGGTGCTCTTTAAACCCTCTAGGGGGTGTCCAAGGATATTTTGTCGTGTCAATTTCACTTATAGACCATGTTTATATTTAACTAGGGCCCTCTATAAATTCCACCTTTACAAACATGTTCTTCTTTTCAGATCTTTATTCGATAACAACATGGATCGAATCCTCGTCTTTGTTCTTAAATGTCTTTATGTATGTGTATCTTTATAGGTCAATCATCTCAGGATTAATTCTCTCTCTGGTGTGTTTTACTATACCAAAATGGTAGGTGCTAGCTTGTGGCCAACTTTGTTTTTCATATGACCAGAACACTATGAGCGAGGGTGAGCGTGCACAATGCTTATCTTGATGTTATGTGTTTTTTAATTTGTAAGACCCTGAGGACTTACCTCCTTCCGATGTGAATACACAATATAACTGGGTATTATCCTAGTTATCCCCCAAAAAAACTTCATATTTCCCATATGACTTGGACTTGTGACCAAGAGCAAGCACGTACAAGGCTTATCTCGGTGACATAGAAAATCAACGGTTGAAACTTAATCATCAGTTGAGTGGAGGACTATCGTTATTTCGGGGCTCTGGCTTTGGTTTGAATCCCAAGATGCTAATCCACCAAAATCCATCATTTGACGATGTGTGGAATCATAATCGATGACTAAAAATATTTCATGGGGTCGACCTTTTGTTATCATTCGTGATTTTTGACTTGTGAAATGTATCTCTACCATAGGATCTCGTCCTTCCTCAAGCATGATAAATGGTGGAGTATTTCTCCTAATCATTGCCTTCAATCAACGACTATGTTTTAATCGCATGGTGAGCGAATGGTGGAGGTTTGATCTAGTTATTTTAATATCAATCCTACACTTATAGTGATTTTGGTTTCTTGATCCAACGATCATTAAGTTTTTGAATTGGATGGATAGATCTAGCCTGATCCAAATCAGACGAATATTTAATTGATAATTCTTCTCCTGTAAAGATTTCCTCCAATATTTAGTCACCTATGAGCAGTTTTATGAACAAAGTTTCCATTTCTCATAACTTTGTACACATTTTTATAAATTCTTTTCATGATCCTTTTAGCTCTATCAAAAGGCCTAATCTCACTCTGATTTGACTAATTAACACTTTAATATTGACCATGCTTTCCCCCTTTTGACATTTGCCATAAAACTAAGTCCAACAATAAACACAATGATATAGGGAACTTCCTCTCTGTTTCTTTCTTAGCATATGAATACTTCATGACTTGACTATACTAGCCCCATTTGCAGAAACTTCATTAATGTTTTCTCCAACTATTTTTCCACGCAGTATAGCAGAGTATACCAGAGTTATATTATTTGGATGATTTAAGTATATAGACCTTTGTTGACATCAATGAATACTTATAACACATGATAGAACTATGTATACCCTTGTTGACATCAATGACCACTCCATACCACAATGTGACCATATTGGCCTTTTTGACATTAATGCCAACACCATATTACTATGTCCAACAATTCCAAACACCTACTCCTTTGGAATTTTGATAGAATATCAATTGGGTTTCTTCATGCCTACGTTTTGAGCAACCTGTCCAATTTTCACCTTCATCTGGGATCCAAGCTACTAGTTATTACATGCTTAAGTTTTAATCGTTTCACCATTTTAACATTCAATGCTACGTGAATATTTTCTCTCATCCTATATAATTTTGTGTACCCAGATTCCAAATATGGATTCATGGATATCTTGTATGATTCATGATATTTTCATAGACTACTCATGTTCCCCAAATTGACTTATGAGTAAGGGGTTATGCCCTTTGGAAGTAAATTGGTGCCTAAATTTTACCTTGCATTGTTTTAATTGTAACTTTCTCATAGGATCTTTGTTTTTCACTCATAATAGCTCATTGGAAATATCTCCCTTAGATCTTTTATTTAATAACAAAAAATTACATCTAGTTCCTTTCTAAATTACAACTTTGTGAAATTTGAACTCCTAAAAACATTGGTTATGCCCTAAAAAATGCCCTGCAAGATTATGACTTGCAAAAGCACTATTTTTCTGACAAATTTGACTGGTTTATACTAACATGGATATTGATGTGGATTTTTGTGTCCACATGGAACCCAAATGATCTAGGTGGATATTGGTGGCCACCCACTTGTTCCACTAATTTTGAATGGTTCCACATCTTTGCAGTTTTTCTATAGTTTTTGGGTCCCAAACTTTTGGGGTCGTTTTGAGGCCCTAAATGATGTTTTTTTTAGCGTGGCAATGCCTAACATGTAGGTATATCCAGATGCTAGGTCATTCAGAATGTTTACTTCTCAGCTAGAACTTTTTGATAGGATATTGAGCACCCCAAATGGAGTTTGCATGAAAAAGTTGCACCCCATGAAGTTAACATATCAACTAACCACATTGGGGCCCACAAACCTTTTGGTGTTTCATACTCTAGGGTTAGGGTTTTGGATGTTTAGGGTTTCCTCATTGATGATTTATATTAAAAGGAAATTTTAGTCTCTTTATAATGATCTTCTTGTGAATGAGTGTAGCCAACACATCTCTCTCTTCAGCGATAAGCTACCACCATTCTAGCTAGCTTGTGTGTTTTTCATTTTATAGTCTTTTGTATTCCAAACAATCTTTAATAGAATCTGAATTTAATTGTATTACTATATTTATTGAAACATCTTTGTGTTTTTTATTTTTATATCTTTTCCTTCATTTCATTCTCAATATAATCTGGATCAGTAGTATCAAAGAAATCTGATCTTTGTTGTTTCTTTGTGCATGTCCTCGATAAGGTTAGGCTATCGGGAGTTGGGTCTTGAACTGGTTGAGCTTGGGGAAGAACACTCCCACCAGCCCAAGAAACCCCCCATGGTATAATAAAAGAGATACAATGGATCAAGAGATCGTATCAAATTGTTTCTTGAAGAAGACATCACGTGACAGAGGAACAAGATGATGGATAATTTCACTTAAATCCTTTGATGGTTTTCAACAAAAATGGATGCACCTTCAATCACCCGTCACTTCAGAGGTGTGACACCCTTTAGGGTACAATTTAATTTTAATATTTCTTTGTTTGAGGGCTAGATAGACATTGACTCTTTGGAAAAATGGTTAAGTCTGCTAGATCGTTATTTCTTTGTCCAAATTTTTTCCAATAGTGAAAAAATCACCTTCGTGCTCCTTAAATCCCTTCCCCATGTCATAGATTGGTGGGAGACATACTATGAGAAACATGCCAAATATGAGAATACAATTTTTGGTCTAGGACCCACTTAGGGTAGATTTTGTTGATGCCCTCAAGGAGCAATACTACCCTGTTGGAAACTATGATGACCAATACACAAGATGGACAATTCTACATCAGGAGAGAGACCAAATGGTGCCAGAGTATGCCAACATCTTCCATACCTTGCACATGAAGTTGGGAATTAGAGACTTCGAGTGGTACATGGTTCTAAAGTACCCCAGTGGCCTACATAGTTACATCCAAATATATATGGAGTTTCTTGACATCTCCTCACTAGGAGTCTCTTACCAATATGTTGTCAAGATCGAGAAAAAGTTTAAGCAAAATAATAAGCGATAATTCAGTTCTGCAAAACCATTGCAGCAAAAGCATCGTAAAGTCATCCCTAATTCCCTGATCAAAGGAAAGATCAAGGATGACCATCCCAGGGACAAATAGTTCAGGCCAAAAGGAAGGAAGAGCAATGGGCAGTTGAAGAAGGACACTGGAAAGTGGTGCGAATTCCACAAAATCCCTTGGCACAACACTGATGAATGTCGCTCCAAATAGTCATTGTTGGATAAGATGGAATCCTTAGAATTGGATGATAACTCAAAATCTGATTCAAAACCAGATAAGGGAAAATGGATCATTGGCGTAGAAGCTAGTGTCACCATCGCTACCACAAAGGTCCATCCATAGGAGCCATAGGATCCTAAGGAAGGGGATTGCCTCTTCCACTCATAGATGTGGGTGAATGGGACCCTACTGCATTTCATTGTTGACATAGGTATCCAAAATAACATAATCTCAATGGATGTTGTCAAGAGATTGAACCTAATAATGATTCCACACCTTCATCCATACACCATCAGTTGGCTTAGCGAGGGACGAGACATCCACATTAGCCAACAATGCCACCTAGACTACAACCTCAAACCCTTCAAAGACGAGG
>JZKD02S0085459.1:0-12422 GCA_000966675.3 Picea glauca | reverse complement strand
GGAGTACTCTGATCCTATAGATAATATTACTCAATGTATTCTCTGAAACTCCTCCAATTTTCACTCCTTGAATCCTTCCCAAAAAGAGGTTATAGAAAGAATGGTAGACTTTATTTAATTCTGGTCTATTCAGGAGAGTGAACTTGCACAGAATGCCCCACACTCAATAATTAACATCCGATTCTGAAAAGCGCACAAAAGAAACCAAAGTCCATACTATTCCCAATGAAATTCATCCCACTTCATTTGGATTCTCTATGATGAAATTATGTATGTTTTACTCGGAACACATGTTTATTGACTAGCTTCAGGACTAGTCACAAATCCTATCTTCCACAGAGTGTATCTCCATAATTATAGCGAATCACGAGCTAAATTTTTTACCAAAGGTACCTTGATATGTCTTCTCTATACCATATCGATTTCACCATCTGAATCTCTCTAGGAAAAAAGCTATATAAAAAATGGTAAGATGATCTGAAAATAACATACATTAGAACACATCACCAAAAGACTTCATCCTCCCTTGAAATCCGTCTTTATTTTCTTCTTATTTCCTCTGAAATTCGACTTGTATCAAATGAATGTATAATGATGTTTATTTATACCATTTATGTCACTTCCTTTTAACATTAGGGCCGAAATGACACTTTCTTATTTTGTAATTCTTTTCTTTAATTATCTTCATGGCCTACATGCACTTCCTTCTTCAATTCACTTTGTCATCTTCAAAAATTCATTTCTCCTCAACCATGAGGATCCACGTGACGTGCCACATACCACTGGAAACAACATGATGTATACTATCCATCCATGGGTGTTGTATCTACATGTGTATTTTCCTTCATGTCCAAATACCTTCATCAATCTTGCGGTCCAAAACCCATGACTAGGGTTAACATCAATGACAACAACCAATCTTCCAACACTAGAGTGGAATCATGTGGAGATCATGTAGTTATAGCAAGGTAACAACAAATGTACATGCGCAGTATATTTTTGGTTAGATAGTATTTTTGTTGGGTTTATGATCGAATTTGTTGTAGATACCGCGAAGTCTTACAATGCAGTAGAGCATGATTTTATAAAAGGACCCAAAGGTAGGTATATCAGATCGTTGTATACTTCAATCAAGATTTTATTGTATAACAATGGTGTGATGACCATGGAATCAGACAACTAAAATTCCCTTCATGCATGGGGAAAGGGGGGAAGCACTGATAAGAGGTGGGGAAATGGAGGAAGAAATGTATAAGGGAAATAAGAAGGAGGCCATGGACCCAATCATGATGGATGGAGACTAGATAAAGAATATAATGGAAACAACTAGAAATACGTGCAGTGGAGCACCCTACTGATATAAGATGAATAACAAGAAGAGAGCCATAGCTGATACAGAGGGATTGGAAAGTGATGAAGAAGAGGTAGAGGAGCTTTGGGCTAGAGGAACTCCAATCCAAGTCAACGTAAGTGTGGAACCTATAACCCCATGTGCGACTAGTACAGAATAAAGAACACCAACATTTAGAAAACCAAATTTTAGTGGAAGAAAAACATAAGGAAACACATCCAAAGAAGGATCAACAACTGGAGGATCCAGTTCAAGAAGTAACAATCAAATATATACATTTCATGGAGGTACTAGTTCAACATAGTTTAAAATGGCAAGACATGATCCCACGATCAGGTTACCATCATTTTGGGGAGAGGCATTAGAGGACTCTAAAAATCACTTATTCATCTACGAGAAGATTTGGGAAGAAAATCATATCATATATGAGGATACAAAACTTGCACAGTTAGATATCACACTAAGAGACTTTGCACTAGATTGGTACATGAGCCTAGATGTAAACAGTCCACAAAGAGTAACAAGGACTATTACAAATGTGAAAAAACTATTGATAAATGAATTTCATAATCCTAGCTCAGAATATCAGTATATGAATGAAATGATTGAAATCAGGAAGAAAATAGGTGAGTTTGTTTGGGAGATTGATCAGAGGTTTAAATGCTTGAAAGGTAAGTTGAAATATGTAATTACTGACATGCAACATAGGCACTTATTTGTGAACTCACTTTTACCACATTTTAAATACCTCTTAAGACGAAAGAAGTTCCAAACTTAGGCAGAGGCTCTACAGGAAGCCTTACAACTGGAAGAGAACCAATATTAGAAGACATATCCAACAATAGAGGAGTTGAAGGAGAATCTAAAGAACCAAACATTTCAACTTAACCATAATAAGGGAAAAGAGAAAAGAGAATTTTTTTGGTGGACCACATGCAAGACATAAGGACACCATAAGAATGAATGCCCAACTTTCACCCAGTACATGGAAACAGGAGTACCAAATCCTTTTACAACAGGATGACCATGGTGCAAGATTTGTAAAATACATCGGCATGATCCATATCACTGTCCAATGATGTAGAAGTATAATATAGTACCCAAAAGTTCATACTACAATTTTTGCAAGTCAGTGGTTCATGATGATAAAGATTGTAGGACAATGGAGCTCATGAGAGAAAGAACTTCATATACTTATAGGGTGCAAGAAAAAATTATGACAAGACAAGTTGCACCTCAGTTCAACCAGGTACCACCACCATATAATAATTCACAGCATCAGTATAATAATGCACAGCCACAATACAACAAGGCGTAGCCAAAGTATAACCCTGCATAGTACAATCAGGTACCTCATTACAATGCATCGTGAGGAGATTGAGGTGGATACAAAGGTGGATGATGAGGTAGAGGAGGATTTGGATGAGGCAGAGGTCCAGTAGTGTGTCACAACTTCCAACAACTAGGACATTATGAAAGGGAATGTCCACTTCCACCAGTGACATGTATGTATTGTCGCACAATAAACCATGATACAAAAGATTGTACAAGACTCTTAGGAAATATCCAAGAAAAGAGGAACCAAAACAACCAAAATGTACAGTGGATTTTTGCATAAGATAGGGATTATGGAAGAAACATCAACATATTCAAGAGAGGAGGAGCTAAGACATGAACTAACGTAGTAAGACAATACCTAGCGCAACATCAATGGGTGAAGAAGAATACCAAACCAAAGAAGCAGTTTGATGCATGAAAGGAAAAGGAAAAATTCAAGGAAGAAAAATAGGAGTTTCTCAAGAAAAATGTTGCGTCTACATCAGCTTCTCAGCAAACTCAAAACTCACCAATGTATGAAATTCCCTCCTCAATGGACTACACCAGTGAAGCACAACCTTTAGAGAAAGTAAGTAATATAAGAATTTTTTTGGAATCCTATGTTAAGTTATTAAAGGATCCATCATATATCAAGATATTACAAAATCTACTAGAAATATGTAACACATAGGCAGAAGGGAAATTACATCATAAAAGAGTAAATCATCTCCATACAAGAAGAAAGACAAGCAGGGAATTCAGACTAAATGCTAACATTGGAGATTTCAATATGGGTGATATCATACTGGATTTAGGCTCTGAAGTAAATGTGTTACCTAAGTAGACATGGCAATGCATGGGAGAAAAAACATTAGGATACTCACTTGTCCAATTGAAATTAGAAAATCAACACATAGTTTTACTAATTGGAAGGCTTAAAGGTGTGACAGTAGATTTGGATGGAGTGCGCACTATGGAAGATTTTGAAGTAATGGAGATAGTATATGGAACAACACCTTATCCAACATTTCTTGGAATGGATTAGGAATTTGATAATTAGGCCATAATCAACTTGAAGACAATGAAAAATATGTTTGAATCAGGTGAATATAGAGTCATTGCACCATTATACCCTTTAGAAGGAGAAAGGTTTGTAGAACACAATTGTTTAGATCTAGAGGAAATAAACTAGTTGTACAGAACCATCGCACGTGAAGAAGATTATGTCAACCCAACTGCAAATGGGGTACTTAGCTGGAGAAGAATCACACCATGTGCTTCCAACTCAGATATAGGTTTGGAGAATTGGTAGAAGATATTACATGGATTTTCCACAATAAGGTTTGCAATAATAGAATGTGCAGTAAGATGGGTTGGTACAGTGATAAGAGAACCTCCCATTTTTCATGGGGTAAATTCCCTAGAGGAATTTCTGACAAAATATGAAGAGGAAGTATTAGAAAATCAGAGGCCCTTAGCCCTAGATATTTCACTCAAGGAAACACCTGCAAGATGGTGGGGTGTATACAATGAAACCATTAAGGACTGGTATCAATGTAAATGACTATTGTGCATTAGATTCGGTGCAGAACAGAAGAGAAATAAAATATAGATGTATGATGGGAAAGGAACACCAACAGAACATTTGGAGAAGTGCATAACACAATGGAGGATGACACCACCAGAAGAATGGCCTCATCACTTTATCCACACATTGGAAGGAATCTCATAGAACTGGTACATAGACCATGAGATGCACAGAGGCACCACATAATGGACAATATTACAATAGAACTTTGTAGTAACATTCTCATTTGAACATGAGAACCCCAACATTGATTCAGCATTGAAGCAGATAAGAGGTGTGATATTTATTGATGATCCAGAGGTTGAAATCATGACAGAGTATCAACAATAGAACATACAAACAGTCAAAAAACTACTTTCATGTTATCATGTTGAAGAAGAAGCACCAGATGAAGACGATTCGTGCAACATTCGTATTACATAAATTGAAGGTGAAAGAGAGGTGGAAGGTCCATCTCTAGAGGCAGAAGTATTTTTTGCACCAATCAAATTTAAGAAAGCCAACATTGGGACAACTAACAATCCTAAAATGGAAACTATTGGGATGAACAAACAATAGAAAGAAAAATATATTTACTGCGTGAATACAGTGACCTGTTCACAATGACCTTTACAGAGATGAAAGGCATAACAGGAGATCCAGGAGAGATGAATATACATATCAAACCTTAGGCAAGACCTATTAGGCAGAGAACTTATAGACTGAATCGAGTATATAAGCAGAAAGTGAAAGTAGAAATTGACAGAATGTTGGAAGCTAGTATCATAGAACTAGTAGAGGAATATGAATGGATAATTCCTATGGTATTCCAAGAAAATAAACAAGGGGGTAGAAGGATCTATGTAGATTTGATAAAATTGAATGATTCTTGCTTACATGACCCTTTCGCTACCCCTTTTATAGATTAATTCTTAGAGAATGTGGGAGGCCGTGAAGCATATTCATTTACAGATGGATTCTTAGGCTACCATCAGATCAAAATATCTCCAAAGGATAGGTATAATACTACTTTTTCTACAGAATAGGGATCCTACCAATATACAGTCATTCCATTTGGGTTGAAGAATGAACTAGACATATTTTCAAGAGTAGTCATAGCTTCTTTTAAAGAATTCATACATCAGTTTCTAGAAGTATACATGGAAGATTGGATTGTATATAGTCTGTTAAAAGATCATGTAGAAGTGTTAAGACTAATGTTGGAAAGATGTAGGCAATGTCAGATATCATTGAATATTAAGAAACACATTTTTGGGATTCCTTTTTGGAATATTGTTGGGACATATAGTGTGTAAACACGCTTTAGTAGTGGATCTGGCTAAGATTGGAGTCATTGTCAACTTACCACAACCAAAGTCAGTGCACCAGTTGAGAGTAAAAATGGGACATATAGGCTATTACATGAAATTCATAAAGGGGTATGCACAGGTTACTACACTGATCTAAAAATTACTAAAGAAGGATATCAAATTTCAGTGGAATGAGGACTATCAACAAGGTTTGGACACCTTAAAAAAAAATATGGTCACAACACCTATCCTATTATTCCCATATTGGGAAAAGACATTTCATGTGCATGTAGATGCATCATCCATAGCACTTGGATAAATTCTGGTGTAGCTAGGAGCAGGGGACTTAGACCATCCATATCCTTTGCAAGAAGAAAATTGTCAGAATCAGAGAAAAATTACAACACCACAGAAAGAGAAGGTCTAGCCATGGTATATGCACTTCAAAACTTCATGCACTACTTACTGGGGAAACACTTTAAAATGTTCACAGACCATTCTACCCTCAAATATTTAGTCAAAAATCCAGTGTTGGGGGGGAGGATCTGTATATGGATATTGTTATTCCAAGAATTTGATTTCCAAGTGATAGTCAAACTAGGGAAGTTGAATGCAAGACCTGATCACCTGTCAAGGGTAACTAATAGAGAAGAACCTGCCAACTTGGAAGAAAACGTTTCTGATGCACAACTATTTTTAGTACATATATTTGATGAATACTTTGTTGATATTATTGAATACTTAAGTAAATGGATTACACCACAAGATTTTAGCAGTGCACAGAAGAAACATCTAGTAGTCAGAGTTGCAGAATATCAACTTATTGTAGGACACTTATATAATATGGGAACAGATAGAATTTTTAGAAGGTGTGTATTAGAAAATGAAAGGCCTAGAATTTTGGAAAAATCTCATGAAGTTATAGATGGAGGACACTATGCAAGAAATATATCGCGCAGAAGGTATTTCACGCAGGATTATGGTGGGAAACATTCCATAGAGATGCCAAGGAATATTTCCATAAATTTGATGTATGTCAGAGGGTTGGAAAACCCAACAGATGGGATGAGATGTAATAGACTTTGTTGGACCAATTAATCCACCAAAAAAAAATTTAGGAGCTAGGTATATCATTACTATGACTGAATACTTAACAAGATGAGCAGAAGCAACACCAATGAAAGATTGCAGTGCAGAGGCAACAACACACTTATTTTTTGAGCAAGTGATCACCAGATTTGGATGTCCAAGGATTTTGATGAGTGACCAAGGCACTCACTTTATCAAAAATACCATTAGGGCTATGACTGAGGAGTTTTAAGTCCATCACCAGAAGAGTACACCATACCATCCTCAAGCAAGTGGAACGGTAGAATCCTGGAATAAGATCTTGTAGAATTCTATGAAAAAGTTATGCAATGTCAACAGGGATGATTGGGACTTGAAAATACCAACAATACTATGGGAATATAGGACCACATGTAAGAATTTAACAATATAGACACCATTCAGATTGATGTATGGGCATGAAGCAGTGGAACCATTAGAATTTTTGGTACCTATTCTGTGCATAGGAGCAATTACCAACATGATAGAAAGAGGCACAGTAAAGGAAAGGTTTAATCAACTAATGGAGATGGAAGAGGACATGATTCTAGTAGGATTTCACCAGGAAGTACATAAATTAAGAGACAAAGCATGGCATGATAGACATATTAAGAATAAGAGTTTCAAGGAAGGAAACCTAGTCATTCTCTATGATAGTAAATTTTTTCAACATCTTGGTAAGTTTAGAATGCATTGGCTAAGGCCATATGAAGTAAATACTATCAAAGATGGGGGATTTGTATGTTGACAATTAAAATCGCAACGAGGATTTCGCTTGCAAAGTATTGCTAAGCCTATTATTTAAACTATGCCAATGATATATAATACTAGTAGGTGGGACCCCCTTGTATATTGGAGGATCAAAGATAGTCTTTTTACACATTTTATGTTGTTGTTTCGGTGATGCTTATAGGGTTCTACATGATTGATGATGAAATCTTGGTTTTATTTATGACATATGGCAGATGGATAATGCACTTTATGTGATGATTTCGTTATTCTAAGCTCTAAATTCTATGTATGAAGTGGCATATATTTATTGTTATTAAATTTGATAGTGTCGCCATGATTTATTATCTGTTACACCTGCACAAAACACACGTTAGTAACAACAAGAAACAAGAGAAACAGAAAGAGACTTGGAATAAATCCAAGAAAAGGAAACTATGCTATGTTATGTTATACTTTGTGCAATTGAAATTTAAAGAAGTTGATGTTAGTCCTAACTAGAAATGTTAGTGACTATACAATTTTATTGAGTTATATGGGGYGCATGTGATATATCTTATAGTATGGTTTTGGAAATGGTTAATATGGATTGGAAAGCAATGTGTGCAAGTTTCGATGCATGTATTAATGGCATGGATGAATGGTTGGCTAGWTRTYGTGTACTATGTAAGTGAATGAGATAGAGGATGGAAGCGAYGTGCAMYAAATGCACGTCACTACATACTTCTCCCACTGGTCRTCACCCTAGCATGGTTATTGTTCATTTGGTTTTTTGTTGTGCTTAAGCTCTGAGATTCATGCGTAGAAGGACCTGCACGACCAAGMTCACATTTTTAAGTCTTTTGGTTATAGGTATGGTTTTTTTCACCCATCCATGAATTCTCTTTGTGTATGAAAYGAATGTTGGCTAGATAATGTATTGGTCTATGTTTTCTTGRGGTTGGCAACTGTGTAAATGAATGGTTTTTTCTCTGGAATGATTGTGTGTTATTCATTGCAAATGGAAAAATTGATGGTTGAAGTYGTGATTTCATTGGTTGTTCTATGTGGTGGAAACCATGTTGACTCTMTGTGGTCTTTATGGGTTTTTTTTGGAGGGTTTCACTCTATTAKCCTTRTTGTCCATCTCCTCAYAGTTATGGTAACCACACCTGGTTGTATTTGGTGTTATGGGGTTGTTKTGTATGATTTGAACCACCTTTTGGTTACTGCATATCGTTTTCCACCTAGTCGTGGGCTCATTTTATGTTATTGGTATCCACAGAGTTGGTTATGGGTGGCTATTATGCCAGGAAAATTTCATTAAGATTGTTGGTACTACCTGGGCCTTACATTTCTATCAGCATTATTCGACTATTGGGGAAAAAAATGAGGGTTATGCCTCTGTGTGTTCTCGGTGTTGGTTATTGGCCAGTAAGAAACCTCTTCTCCTTTGCATCATGGGCTACCCTACCTAGTGTCAAATTGTCACCCTATATTACAAGCTAAGGGTTATAAGGTTTGTGGTTCCACCATTATTATCTCGAAGGTTCTCGCCACTGTCGATATGGTTGACCTCTAGTCTCCCTGTGTTGGTGACCAATCGAACCCTTGATTATTTTATTCATTAGTTATAGAGCCTGATTTTGATAAACTAAACCAGTCACACCCTGTCGGGTATCTTGTTGACTATCATGAGTGAGTTGAGTGGCATTGACATTGGATTTGATTATTGGCTCGTCTCTGTTTGATCGGGTTGATTGGAGAGTTGTAATTGGAAATGATAATTGGTATATAATTGTTGCATTATTTTATATGATAGTTGAATTGATAACTGAACATCGTTTAATTGGTATATTGAGAGTGAGCATAAATGTATAGTCACAAAGATGCTTCTTTTCATTATGTGTTGGTTTGTGTGTTTCCTAGAGCGTGGTATAAATTCAAGTGATGGTTGTTCTTTTTGTGTGTTTAAATTTCTCGATCAAGATTATTGCAATTTGATGTATTAATAATTGTGGCCTAGCTGTCTACTATGTATGATTTATAGACATCGTGCATTGTTTGGTTTTATTGCACCATCAGAGATGAACTTGGGGTTTTGGTAGTATAGTTTCATTGCAAATTTAATGGTTAAATTTTTCAAAGGAATGGGATTGGGCATGTTTAAAAAGAGTCTGTCCAACTCTGGAAAGACCCGTGTCTATGTTTGATTTGAGAAATTGAATTATGGACAGTGGTTGACATTTTTTATGCTGAACAAAGTTGAAGCAATATGACTGTGCGTTCCTTTGGATGTTGTTTTAAATATAAAAGGGAAGAAAATGAAAAGAAACAAAATCCTAGTAAACAATATGGGTGAATTCTGAGTAAACAATATGAATTCTGAGTATATTTATATTATGTGTTAATTGAAAGTTTTTAAGGAATTTGAATGTGGGACAGCAAACAAATTTTAACACACAGTAATTGGCCACAGTAATTGTTTAATTAGTGCTAAAATAGTTGTATTGAATACATAATTGTTTTTATGGATTACTTAATTGGTTTTTCGAACAGTATTCTCTATTTTCCCCTACCATTATTTCATTTTTCGCTCATTACAATTCCCCTCGCCTTCCCATATTCACTATCCACTCCATACTCCTAAAATTTAATTATAGTTAAGAAAAGTTTTGTATTATGATAGTCAAAGGATCGCAGGGATGTATTACAGTGATATATTCTTTCGGTTTACAATATAGTTGATTGTTTGATGTTTGTGAGAAGTAATCATGATCTTTTCCCCCTCATTTTAACATTTTTCTCTCAATACAACCCCTCGCATATCCCAAAACCATTGTTCACCCCTTTCTCATTGAAAACTATTAAATGATTTGTATGGATTGGATTGCATGAGTCTGATATGTTGTTGAGCCAAATTGTATTTCGTATTTAAAAGAGTTGTCATATATGGTTGTTAAAGAAACTATTTGCTAATCAATTATGCATATAGGAATGAGATTTTTCAGCAGAGGTATCCATGTTCAGGGTAACCGAGGTACAAGAAATTGGAACAAGGGCCCTAGAAGTCCAATATTCTCTATACACTTTGATGCAGACTCGCAAGAGTTAGGCCAACTGTTTCAAGATGGATTTTTAAATTGGATTGGGCAAGCAGTGGTCCCACCTAGGCCTGAAAGGCCTCCCTTCCAAGCCCCATAGGTCCCTGGTATCCAAGTGCCTCCTCATGTCTCACTGCAACTTGATTTTATAGGATAAATCCGTAAGTGCGGACACAAACCGATCTCCCTAGATCCACCTGGATCTAGAACAAATCAAGACATAATAATACTCTTTCCCTAGATTTAGATTGTTGAATGAACTAGGAGGAAAGAATCATGAGCATACCTTATGATCGCTTCCTTGGGTCTTTGTTGTACCATCTTCGCTCCAATTCTCTTGTGTAGTCCAGACCAGAACAACTCAAACCAATCAAAGTGAAAACAACTTAATATATTCAACAATTAATCTATGCATATGATCAAGGAATTATGCAATAAAGTAAACTCAGCTTTATGGGAAAGGGACATATTATTGTATTATATTGATAGAAAGCAAATCTTACAACCTGAGTATTGATCTTGCAAACTTCCTTTCGATGGCCCCTAGCTCTGACACACACACTTGCTCACTTGTATGAAGAAGATCAACCACCTTTGATAACCTTGCTGGAGTTCTCTAGCTGCTGTAGCATCAGTCCTTCACACAATCTTTCACAAATTCTCCAATGTCTTCTTAACCTTGTTTTCTTCTAACATTTTCCATGAGAATCCTCTCAATATATAGGAGGAAATGAATTGGTTACTTAGATAGGAATAATCCCAAGATATCAGGAAAGCCAGTACTTGATGATCATTCGAATGCCATCTCATCCTTCTAGAAGATTCCCTTCTAGAAGCTTCGAGAGTTCATCCTTTTCCCTTCTTTAAAAAGTGTTCACACCCTAGCAGTTAGGCACAGTGTGAACTTCTCGCACCCTGGCTTAAGTTAGCCTGCGAGAATCATGTATTCTCATAGGAAAATGTATAGGTAGCCTGCGAACCTTCCTCAAAACTGTGATTTCAGGAAAAAGATAAAAGTAACTTTTCTTTGGAGAAAGTTCTAATGAAGATCTTGAGTACACCATCCTTAATACATCATCATGACGACCAAAATCATGGGTAACAGAATGCCCCCCAAAGTCTGATATTGGAACGAGTGACAGTCGATAGACTTTGTAAGCTGCATGTGTGTGTCGAGAACCAAGAGCACATCTAATTGGAAACCTGCGAACAATCAAGCATCTGCAGAGTATCATATATATCAATTCTGAGGTAGGCATTCCCATACTCAGATCACAGACTAATGACATTGTAGACATGGGTCATGGCCACCAATCATACACTGTGGATCCATACCGTCAAAATATAGCATAGCCACCTGAATACACTGTGGATCTATGCGAAAATTTTCAAATCAAGACGACATAGCCACGAAACATACACAGTGGATCTATGTGTCGCAAATTATACATACTCCATCGCAACCTGGATCAGAAAGATAATATCCAGGGTCTTCAATCTCATCGCCCAAAGTACGAATCTATCCATGTGATTACATGTGTTGAAGTCGAACATGGTAGAAACCACTTGATTACCAGTCAATGATACAACTGTTAACAAGTGCGAGGGAAATCACCATTGATGTAAATGAATCCCAAGGTACCATAGTACAATCCATCGAATGTGAATAAATGATTTGATGTCAAACATTCGATGAAATCTCTCGATCAGGGGTCAATGATGTAAACCCACTGCCGAAAGCAAGGAAACTTTCCATTGAGGCATGCAAGCTCCAAGGTACTAAATAATTTCTAAGTTTTGATTCCGGATAATGTGTTGAAGTCGACGGAACAAAACTCATCACAGGAGGGCCTTGATGTATCCCCCATCAATGACACGAAATGAGTAACAGAGTTTGAAGGTGAAACAAAGCACTTTGCAAATTGAACTGGACACAGGGAAGGCCGACTCAGAAAGAA
>JZKD02S0085447.1:336753-373869 GCA_000966675.3 Picea glauca | reverse complement strand
TTGTAAAGGGGTTTGCACAAAAGAAAGGTATAGATTTTGATGAAATATTTTCTCCTGTTGTTAAAATGACTTCAATTAGGACTATTTTAAGTCTTGTGGTAGTAAAAGATTTGCAGCTTGAACAATTAGATGTTAAAACAACTTTTCTCCATGGGGATTTGGAGGAAGAGATTTATATGCAGAAACCACATGGGTACGAGGTCAAAGGGAAGGAGAATTTGGTATGTAGGTTGAATAAGAGCTTGTATGGCCTAAAGAAAGATCCAAGGTAGTGGTATTTGAAGTTTGACAGGTTTATGACAGAACATGGTTATAGTATATGTCATTCTGATCACTGTGTTTATTTCAAAAAGCTAGAAAATGGAAGTTGTATTATCATGCTATTGTATGTAGATGACATGCTTGTTGCAGGACCTAATATGAAGGATATAAATGTGCTCAAGAAGAAATTAGATAATTCATTTGCGATGAAGGATTTGGGTGTTGCAAAGAAAATCCTTGGTATGAGAATAAAAAGAGACAAGAAAAATCGCAAATTGACATTGTGTCAGGGTGAGTACATAGAGAAGGTGTTGGAGAGGTTTAGAATGTGGAATGCAAAACCAGTTAGTACACCTTTGGCCATCCATTTCAAATTAACTAAGGAAATGTGTCCCAAGACATAGGATGAGATATAATACATGTCCAGGGTCCCTTATTCATCAACAATTGGCAGCTTGATGTATGCAATGGTTTGCACAAGACCAGATATTGCACATGCAGTGGGAGTTGTGAGCAGGTATATGAACAATCCAGGTAAAGAACATTGGGAGGAAGTAACGTGGATTCTCAGGTATTTGAGAGGTAATGCTACTCATGCATTATGTTTTGGAGGTTCAGACACTTTTCTACAGGGATATGTTGATTCAGATATGGCAGGTGATAAAGAAAATAGGAGGAGCACCACAGGGTATGTTTTTACTATAGGTGGAACAACAGTAAGTTGGATTTCGAAACTGCAAAAGGTTGTTTCACTTTCAACAACAGAGGCAGATTATGTTGCTGCTACAGAGGCTAGTAAAGAGATGATTTGGTTACAGAGGTTTATGGAAGAATTGGGAAAGAAGCAGGAGAATAACAAGTTGTACTGTGACAGTGAGAGTGCCATTCATCTTGCAAATAACTCAAACTTCCATTCAAAGACTAAGCATATATAGTTGAGGTACCATTTCATATGATCCACTCTAGAAGATGGACATTTGAAGTTGGAAAAGATACACACTAGCCAGAATCTTGCAGATATGTTAACAAAGGGAGTAACCAAGGATAAATTGAGTTCCTGCTTAGTTTCGGTTGGTCTTCAAGAATGAAGATGAGAAATTTGCCAGGTCCAAGAAGGTTCAGAGTCCAGTATATACAACAGTGGTGGAGTTGTTGAGATTAGTCTCCAAGTGGGAGATTGTTGGTTGTGGAGCCTGATTATCTTCCTGATTTAGAGATCTTGTGTTTTCAGCCATGTATATACCCCATGAAGACTTTACACCCCATAAGTATGTAAACTCTTCCACACGAGGGAGTGCAGAGGGGGGTTACCCCCTCTGCGGGGTCCGGGGGAAAGCAGGCCCCCGGCGGGGGTTCGGGGGCGAAGCCCTCGAAGGAAAAATTTCCTTGTAAAAGTATATTGTAAGTTCATTGTAAATCTGGACCGTTCATTATAAGTTCGCAGATCTAACGATAGAAATTATGTTAGGGTTTTTTTCACTAGAAGGCAAACCCTCTGTTATGAGGGAAATGTATTGCGGCTATGCATTATGGTGAATATTGTATTCTGAGATAGGAGACTGTGAGAGAAATAAGAGGAAGTTATAATAGGTTTGCTATAGGTTGTATCCCATCATATGCTGGATAATAATAAAGAGAAGGACCTGGAAATTTCTCTGGTGGATGTAGCCCACACTGGGTGAACCACGTAAATCTGTCTCTCTATTGTATTGTGTATCTTCTGTGTTTTGTTTCCACATTTGTTTTATTTTATTGCTCCACGGTCCTGATTTTCTAACATCTGGAAGTGCCAAAATGATTGCCAATGATTTCTCGCCAAGAAAGCCTTCTTAACTGTGACCTTAATTAAATATGGATCCAATTAAATTATTAATTAACTTGTTTATTTGTCTTGCTAGAAGTGTCTCTCCATGCTCTCCGCATTGGAAAAAAAGACACCTCAATCGAACATCGAAGCTCTTGTTGTTTCTTGCCAGTAAAAAGACACTTAGAAATTTTTCCGATTTTTTCTTCCCATTAAGGAGGATTTGTTGGAAACTTCTCCAGAACACATCTAAGGAGTTCCTTTGATGGGCTCCGGTTCGTACCGGAGGAGTTCCCGTAAACTCCTTCGAAAGCCTCAGAGGATTTCCCACAAAATCCTTCGAAAGTTAGATCAAAATGCTCCGAAAGGCATAGGAGGAGTTAGTTCAAAATGCTCTGAAAGGAAAAGGGGAAGTTAGTTCAAAATGATCCGAAAGGAAATAGAGGAGTTAGTTCAAAATGCTCTGAAATACAAAGGAGGAGTTAGTTCAAAATGCTTCGATTAGTTCAAAATTCTCTGAAAGGAAAAGGAGGAGTTAGTTCAAAATGTTTCGAAAGGAAAAGGAGGAGTTGGTTCAAAATGATCCAAAAGAGGGACAAAACCTTGCCAAACTATCATTCGTATTTTGTCCATAATGTTTGACTTAGATGCACGTTTTGCACATTCCTTATACCATTATAAAGGTCTTTCCGAGGTATACAAATTCCTAGTTATATGATTTGAGAAATCCCTCACAAATGTTTTGCATTTCTCAGGATTAATATCTGGCCCCTTGTCAGCAACCTCGATGCACTATGGCCGAAATCTATGATGGCCCACCAATGCTAGAAGAAAAAATTGAGATATAATTGCTGTCTTTATTGCTCATCATCACAAAGGGATTAAAGACAAAGGTTGGTAAATGAAAGGTCATGGGGGTAGGCGGAAGGCCAAGAGTCATATTGAGCCTCAATAAATACTCGAATTATACCCAAAGAAAGGGATTTTTGGCTCTTCAAGCATTGCACATTTCTGAACTATTTTGGGAATACAATGATAACTAAAATTGAGAATCCCTTCCTTTGGAGCTTTCATGTACTATTACTAAAACATTTAATGAGTTGAAGCTAGTTTGTCTAAGCTATTTTTTGGAGAGCTTTGATTCTCATGTTGGATGTGTTGCAGACTATTCCTTTGCATTTTCTCAACACTCAGGTTATGTAAGAATGTACTTCATATTGTAGACTATTCTTATGTATGATGGATGCATTCTTATTTCTAACATTCGAAGAATGTTTGTCTAAATTCGTGGGTGTAGAACTGTAAATGATTGTTCAAATGCTAGATTATTCTGTATTTGCAGTTGTTATATTCATGTTGCTATCTTTTCTTTGTGTGACCCATTTCCCAAGCCCTCAACATGAGCATGGCTGGTTCTATGTCTACTTTTTGGTCATCTTAGTTTAGTCCAAATGCATGCATATTATATTAGATGAATTTCATTATATAGCTTAAGAAACCCCCATCAGTGGACAGGGTCGCAATCGATAAAACCAAATTAGAAATCGTTGCCGAGACAGAATCTGGATGGGTTCCCTACTCCAAATGGTGAGAGGTCTTAGGTCCCTATGAATACTACTACTACTACCAAGGAATGATGAGTTCTCAAGGAAGGCACTCCCTAAAGGAGGCCAGTGAATGATGAGTTCCTGAGGAAGGCACTCCTTGAAGGAGGCCAAGGAACGATGAGTTCCCAAAGAAGGCACTTCCTAAAGGATGCTAGGGAACACCAAGTTTATGACAAACACACTCCCTAAATTAGGTTAGGGAATGATGATTTCTTGATGAAGGAACTACCTAAATGAGGCTAGGGAACAACAAGTTCCCAAAGAAGGCACCCCCTAAAAGAGAATATGGAATGTTGAGTTCCCAAGGAAGGCACTCCCTGAAGGAGGCCAGGGAACAATGAGTTCCCAAAATATATCACTCCTTAAAGGAGGATAGGGAATGGTGAATTCCCAATGAAGTAACTCCCTAAAAGAGGCACAAGAAAAATTATTTCCCAAGGAAGGAACTCCTTGAAGGAGGCAAATGAATGGTAAGTTCCCAAATATGGAACTCCCCAAAGGAGGATGGGTAATAATGAGTTCTCAAGGAGCGTACGTGCCCTAAAGGAAAGTAGGGAATGATGAGTTCCCCAGGAAGGGACTCCTTGAAGGAGGCCTAGAAATGATGGGTTCCAAAATAAGGCACTACCTAAAGGAGGCTAGGGAATTATGAGTTCTTGATGAAGGAACTTCCTAAAGGAGCCCATAGAATGAAAATTTCCCAAGGAATGTGCTCCTTAGAGTAGGCTAGGGAAGAATGAGTTCCCAAGGAAGGAAGTTCTTAAATAAGGCTAGGGAAAAACAAGTTCCCCAAATAAGACACTCCAAGTTCTTAAAGAAGGCTAGGGAAAAACAAGTTCCCCAAATAAGACACTCCATGAAGGAGGCCAGGGAATAATGAGTTCCCAATGAAGGCACTCCTTAAAGGAGGCCAGGGAATAATGAGTTCCCAATGAAGGCACTCCTTAAAGGAGGCCAGGGAATAATGAGTTCCCAATGAAGGCACTCCTTAAAGGAGGCCAAGGAATAATGAGTTCCTATAGAAGGAACTCCCTGAAAGAGGCCATGGAATGACAAGCTCCCAAAGTATGAAATCAGTAAAGGAGGTCAGAGAATGGTGAATTCCCAAGGAAGGAACTCCCTAAATGAGGCCAAGGAATGACGAGTTCCCCAAATAAGGCCCTCCCTAAAGGAAGCCAAAGAATGGTGGAAGGAATGCACTCCTTGAAGGAGGTCAGGGAGTGATGAGTTACACAAAGAAGGCACTCCTTGGAGGAGGCCAAGAAATAAAAAAATTCCCCAAACAAGGCAGTCCCTAAATGATGCCAAGGAATGATGAGTTTCCAAAGAAGTCACTCCTTGAAGGAGTTTAAGGAATTACAAATTCCCAAAATAAGGAAATACTTGAAGAAGGCCAAGGAACGATGAGTTCCTAAAGAAATCACTCCCCAAAAGAGGCCAAGGAACAACAATTTCCTGAGGAAGGCACTCCCTGAAGGAGGTCAGGGAACAATGAGTTCCCAAATAAGAACTACCTTGAAGAGGCCATGGAACAATGGGTTCCTAAAGAAGGCACTCCATCAATGAGGTCAAGGAATGATAGGTTCCCAAATAAGGCAATCCCTAAAGGAGGCCAAGGAATGATGAGTTTCAAAGAAGGAACTCCCTGAAGGAGGTTAGGGAATAATTAGTTCCTAAGGAAGTGTTGAAGGGGAAAAAATCTCCCTTTGTCAACAACAAGGGTTACCCCCGATAATAAGTCTCAACCATCCATGAGAGTCTCAACTTCTCCTTGAGAGTAGGAAACTAGATGTGAGGTGGATTCTCACACTAAATCAATTTCCTTTTTTTCAATAAAAATGAATAATATTCGTGCACATAGTATTTTGACCTTCATATGATAAATTTCTCCCCCGACATGTCTAGGGATCATGACAAAAACTCCCACACTTAGTAGTGTGGGAATTTGGTGTGTAACACTCTTCCACACTTGTGGATTCATAACCCCTTTCATGTTCTTTGCAACCATCTTGGACATTTATATTATTTTTCAACAAAAATATTTATATATCTTGAGTGTACCATATAAGGTCTCCACATGGTACATAGAAAACATATTTATTTGAATTACATGCCTAGACATTCACTAGTTGAGTGTTGCCCTTAAACTCTATAACTAGAATCCATACAAACATATTTAGATAATTTATACATAGTGCTATTCATTTAAGCTCATATGACTTGACTCCATATTTATAAGCATTTATTTACACTTTATAAATAATTTAATCTAATTCATCCAAAAGG
Organism: Picea glauca; assembly: GCA_000966675.3. Classification (NCBI taxonomy): domain Eukaryota; kingdom Viridiplantae; phylum Streptophyta; class Pinopsida; order Pinales; family Pinaceae; genus Picea; species Picea glauca. Next base: position 367,911 of record JZKD02S0085447.1, on the reverse strand, counting down.
TAAAAACTAGGGTATTACACAATTTTTTTTTGGGTGAAATTTTAGAAATGTTTTTCCAAAATAACCAATTTTTATATAGCTACATATTTCATTTTTTTTTTTTTTCAAACTTAGAAAAAATGTCAATTTTAGTTTTTTTTTAAACTAGAAAACTTTTTTCATTTTAGAAAAAGTTATATTTCTATTTTTTGAAATTTATGTTGATTTAAATATTTGAAAATATGAAAATCACTAAAATGACTAATAAAATTTTAATGATCACTTTTTATATTAAAATGTAAAAAGAAAAGTACAAATTAATGTTTTTAAAGATATAAAAAATGAAAGAACCTTTCATTAATCCATAACATTACTTGGGATACAATTATAACAATAACATGAAAGATGAATATCCATTTTGAAATATAATAAACTAACATTCCTCAAATTTAAAGAGGGTTTTCAGTAAAATTGAAGTAACCTTTAATGTTTTTAAAGATATAAAGAATGAAAGAACCTTTCATTACTCCAGAACATTACTTGGGATACAATTATAACAATAACATGAAAGATGAATATCCATTTTGAAATATAATAAACTAACATTCCTCAAATTTAAAGAGGGTTTTCAGTAAAATTGAAGTAACCTTTCTAAAAATTTGAGAAGGTTACTCAAATTTGAGGAAGGTTAATCGAATTTGATTATAGGTACTTCATCCTATTCAAGTAACCTCCTCGACTTTTAGGAGTGGTCTACCTCTTCCCATAGAGTAGTGGAGCATACAAACAAACCACCTACTATATTAAACCGTGGTAAAGTTCTAGTTCTATATTTTTAGGTTTTATCCTCCAATGCCAAAATGTAAGTAAAATGAAATAAAAAGTAGATTAAAGATAAATGTTAACTTTACTTTAAGTATTTAAGAACAAAGAAGTACTAGAATTCCACTTAGGATAAGATTTGTGGCACTACATCAAAATTGAGGAGAAATTAGATGTGTTGCATCAAATTTGCTCTAAAAATTGGATGCACTAGGTTGACTTCGACTTCGCTCCTTAGATTCGATGCAACTAATTTTCTTTTAAGTTGACAAATAATATTTTTTGTTTTTTTATGTTTAACTTGTTATACTAAATTCTTAAAGAGAAAGTTATTTAATTTACCATTTATCTCATTTTACACATATATTAACATTACATGTTAATATTATAAGATGTTTGGTCAAAGTTTTATCCTCCTAAGGTTTCACATGAAGAAAGTAAAAATGTCTTAGTCCTAATCCAAAATTCAACGAAGTTAATAGTGTACAAGATTTCAACATTTTAGTATAGGGTGAAATGAATTAGTGTAGGATTTCACATATGATCCTTGGAGTTGGAAATTGTAGGAGGATGAAGCCTAATAATATAGAAGTTAATATTTATTCAGGTTTATTTGGATAGGTGTCTTGATTTTGTTCCTTTCTATTTTAAGGTAAGAGGTTGTACACTACTAAATTTGAGTAATCTTCTCAAATTAGAGGAGTATATTCAAATTCGAGGAAAGTTGCTCAAATTATATTCAAAGAAACCCTTGAAATTTAAGGAATATTCCTCAAATTTGAGGAAGTACTCCCATTGGGAGGCTTGTTCCCGATGAAGACCCCTTTTTGATTAAGGGAAGGCCATCAAAGGGCCCTTTCTTCTCGACCATTTGAAGAATCTTCATTAAATTTAGGTAACCAAAAATTTGAGGAATGTTACTCAAATGGTTGACAAGGAAGGGCCAATTGGCAACCTTCATCCCATATAAAATGGGTTGTATCCAAAGACATACCTCCCACTAGGAGTCTTGTTCTTCATGCCATCCCCTTTCTAGTTGGAGAAAGGTCACCAAAGCTACTAAGCTAATTTTTTATTATATAAATTTTAGTAGTGGAGTATTGATTCGAATTGGATCTTTGACAAACCTTTATAAAATTTGTAATAAGCATATCCTTATTTTTTATTGTATTTTTTCTTTTTGGAAAATTTGGAAGTGGAAGTGAACCATTGAAATGGTTGTTCTTCCAAAGGAAGCCATTAAAACAATGAATGCCAAAGTGAGGAAAAAATATGGGAAATGAAAAGAGAATCATGGGAAAAAGCTTGAAGGAGCAAATCACATAAGAGCTCGAAAGGAAACTTGATCAAAGTCGATGGACGAAAGAGTAAAGAAGCATGTCCACATTGAGAAAAGGTGTCCCAAAGACATGGTTATCTCCAATTTGGGTATGCTAGTGAGTAACAATGCATGAGATTTTGATCATGCATAAATCACCCCCTTTGTAATGAATTCTGTAAGCATTATAAAATGGTTATAGTTTTTCCTGTCTCGGTTTAATTTCTTATACACTCTATGCAATGGATTTTTGGGTTATTGTCATGAATTATTGGATTGTGGTATGAAATCTATATAAATCTCCATTTTTTTGGATGATTTCCACTCGTCCACAAATCATATCTCCTCCTCTGGGCCACATTTTAGATTGTTGGGCATTTTTCCTTTGCCCACATGTCGTCTACAAAAATCCTTTGCTTGTTGGGCATTTTTCCTTTGCTCACAGGCCATCCACAAGAATCCTTTTCTTACTGAGCATTTTTCCTTTGCTCACAGGCTATCCACAACAATCCTTTCCTTTTTGGGCATTTTTCCTTTTCCCATAGGCTGTACATAGACCATACTCGGTGTTCTAATGATGTCTGGGAATTTTTCTCTATTGCTAAGCTACTAAATTCATACAAAGAACATTTTCTTCACTAATGGTTAACTTAATTCGACCCTTGGGTGTTTTCCTCCATTGTTGGATGAGTAAATCCATTCATAGAACATTTACTTCATTGTTGGTTGACTTAATTTTCCCCTTGGATGTTTTTCTCCACTATTGGATGACTAAATGCATCCAATAAGAATTTCCTTCATTGTGGGTCTTGGACACATAGATCACTGTGTAATGAGTGTTGGGTCTAAACATTCCCATAACCATAATTTTGGAACTTAGTTGGCATTGGTTTGATGACCACAATAAATGAAAACCAAGCAGTAAACAAACCAAAGAACATATAAAAAATATAAAATTCTGCAAAGAATCTGTGTTGATGAAATGGATAGGCCATGAGCGTACCATTTACTGATTGGATGGTGTCAAAGAAGGTTCATTAGAGATCTTGAATAAGCTACAATGGGAAAATAATTGAATAGGGATAAGCTAGAAGAGTTGATAAACTTCAAGAGGTAGATCCAAGAAGAAAGGTGGTATTAGAGGAAAATAACAAATGAGTTGGAAAAAAAGATTTCCAAGTGCCAGTACTCCTTCACCACCATGAGGGAAGAATTAGATAGGAGAAAATTACAACTCATGTAGTTAGGGGATAAATTCATTCAGACTTGGATAATTGGCAAGAGGAGAGGTTCACCAAGGTCACTTCTCAACTATACTAGGACTTGGTACTGAAGGAAGAGGCCTTGAAGAAGCTAGAAGCAATTGTCCAAGAGACCAAGCAACCCCCTTCCATTGCTACTTACAAAGCTAGTACTATGACAGAGGAAATCATGGTAAACTCACCTTCTAATATCCTTTCTCAAGAAACCTTTGGTGACTTTGAGAAGCACACTAGAGGCATTGGTTCCAAACTCATGAGGAAAATTGGATATGATGGCCAAGGGATAGGTAAGGAAAGCAAAGTCCCAAGCATGAAGGCCTAGGATTTAGTGGACAAGAAGACAACATAAGTGAAAATCAAACCACTCTTGTCAAGGTAAGAGGAACCGACAAAGAAGCCATATGTAGCAAGCCACTAAAATTTGGTTGTAGAATCTTGGAAGAAGGAAGGAAATATATTATTCCGACATCTAGATTCACTCCAATTCTTGGGGGACCAAGCCCAAGCTGGAAAGCGTAATAAAAAATTGAAAAGGTATGTCATATTTTTTTTTTTGTTGCAAGAAAAGGGGTCATAAGGATAACGATCATTGGCACTCTATAATTCCAAGAAATACATGCATGAAGTATTTCTAGTACTGTAGATTTACTAGGCATTGGGAGACCAAATATTGGAGGCTTCACCCTGAACTCCATCCTAAGATCGAAACAACCAAGAAGAAATCTTTTAGAGTCAAGGGGAAATATGAGTTGTTTTCACTTGTATCCCAAGGAGCATTGATTTTCCAATGACCTTTTGCAACAATAAATTTCATTTCTAGCCATGAGTAAATGCCAGTTAGCTCTTATTTTCCATCCTACAACAAAGGCGTCGTTTTTTGGAGATTTTCCATAGTCTGCTTGTTGAATGGAGAAGATGATTTAAGGGAGTTGAAGCTTTCCAAAATCCTTTAAATGGGGAGGTGAGATCTGAATGGATATTTGTGTTGATTAATTGGGTTGGTTGTCATTGATGTCAACCCTTGAAGCAAGTCCAGTAGCAAATTTCGGTAGCCCCAACAATATGGCTAAGGGACTTCAATTTGTTTGATGTATAATGGTATGAAGATTAATATATTTGTAGGTAAGACTATTCTATATGGATAGTACATGTCATTCCATTTATGGTGATATGTGGAACACCACATAATGACTTGCGGTTAGAGAGTTATGGCCTTGTGAAGTTGGAGAACCCTCATGAGTTATCTAGAAGTCAAATAAGTCAAAATTATTGTAGAAGCTCCTAGAAGAAGTTGACTAGTAAAGTGAGTGAAACTAGGAGTTAATCATGGGTTAAGTTGTTGCAATAAGAAAATAATTAAAAATAAATTATTTGCAACTAGAAGTGGAGAATTTAATATTTGTATCAAAGTGGTTTAGAAGTGGGTTAACCCTAAAAGAAGGAATTTGGGTTAAGTTGGTTAGAAGGTAACCCCTTGAGTAAGCTACATGGAAGTATAAATAAGAGAGAAATGCTCTCCTATTTTCACCTATTGAGCACATTGAATATCTATTATTGTGTAAGGTTTATTGCAGGTACTCACTGATACATCTAAAGTTGCGCAAGTTTGAGGTAGCACGAAGGGTTGACGACGAAAGTTTCAGAATTACAAAAAATACTGAAAAAACCCTAGTTTTTGAGGTGTAAGTAGGATGCAGTGGAACAAGGCATGTATGTACATGGGTTAGCAGTATAATAGGGAACATACATGAGGGTAAAGCCCTAAAAACTTGAGAATATGAAGATGTCAGGTCTTTAGAGTATGAAAGCAAGATCCCAGGAAGGTCTACAGTGATTAGGTACATCATAACTATCTACTGGTTCAAAAGGTATGTCTTATTTCTATGAGTAGTTGGATCTTGTTGTCTACATGAGAAATGGTTATGGGGGTTTGAGGATTTTCCATAGAAATATTAGCGGATGCATGTGACTTTTTGTATAAGTCAGATCTACAGAAATACAATGCTGGTATAATCATTGATACATCTTGTTAGTGTTGCTTGTATTTCTTGGCATATGATTAAATATTTTTGTGGTACATGGTTGAGAACTTGTATTTTTGAGGTGGTTGATGTATTGAGAGGTTTTTTATCAGTAAGGGTTTGATGTCTAGTTCATGTGAGGGTTATTATACTTGTTCATGATTACACATACTTGTATGGAACATGACTAGAGAGATACAAATACAGTTGGTTAAGGGATATGTATGAGGATGTATGCACATGGCACAATTACAGTCTAGACACAATGATGGGTTGCAGGTTGATTTGACAGAGTTTGAAGAGGGTCAAATTTTTCAGAAAGAGAAAACCCTAGTTTTCAGTAGGCATACACATGCTGTAGTATAGATAGAGTGCGTACATACATGAGCTACAATATAAATAGCATGCATACATACACGTGCTACATAACATATATGTTGTGTATCTATTGGTTTTGGTTGGTACATACTCAGTTCAGGTATAGGTTGATTACATGGTAATGGTATAGGTTGGATATAGGTCAGTGGTACATGTTGGTACAGGTTTACATTGGTATATCTCACGGTGACAGTGTGGTAGTGGTTTCTTCATTTGACACTTATATTTTAGGGTGACATGAGGGGGAAATGATAGGTGGTTTTAGCTACCTTTCGGTTGTAGTAGGACAACATAGGGGGTTTTAGCCTCCTTCTAGTTGTAGCCAGAGAATTGTGGAGTTGTAGCTTCCCTTCTGTTGTAGCTTGAAAATATAGGGGGTTAGAGACTCCTTCCAGTTGTAGCTAGAGAACAGAGGAAGTTGGTTATTCCAATGAATGTAATTCTCAAAGAAATATAAGAAAAAACATTCTGTGGTTTTCTCTCGCATTGGGTTTCCACATAAAAATACTCGTGTATTGTGTATGTGTATGATTGTTCATTTGTTCATGGTTTATTTACTTTGCACTTATTGGATGATAATGCTATATTGATCACAAAGATAAATAACACTTGCATACTGTGGTTAAAAATGATTAAAAATATCTATTACTGATTCACCCCCCTATCAGTAATCCAACAATTGGTATACGAGAAGGTTCCTTCAAAAATTAGTTTAACCACTGAAAGGTAGATTATGCAAAGCAACGATATGTATAAAAATGGAATACCATAGTTTGATGGACAAAACTATGCATTCTGGAGTAGAAGGATGAAAACATATGTGCATGCAGAGGGATTTGAGGTTTGGAAATCAGTTGTAGATGGATACAAAGAACCAACAGTTCCACCAACAAATGACAATGGAAAGAAACTCAGTCTAAATAATTCAAAATCAACAAAGGCTCTTCTAAATGGTCTTTGTGATTCGATAAATACCAAAGTTATACATTGTAGCTCTGCTAAAGATATTTGGGACAAACTTCATAATATTTATGAAGGAGATTCAAAAGTCAAAGCAATAAATCTTCAAACTTACAGAGGTCAATTCGAACAAATAAAGATGAAGGAAGATGAGAATATTGCAGCTTACTTTTTACGAGTTGATGAAACAATGAATGCAATCATAGGATTGGAAGAAGAAGTTGATGAATCTACAATTGTTCAAAAGGTACTAAGATATCTTCCAATGAGATTTGATCCTAATATCTCAACACTAGAAGAAAGAGTAGGTCTAGACTCAATAAGCATGGATGAACTACATGGAATATTCACAGCCTATGACATGAGAATTGAACATGAAAATCTAGGTATAAAAGAAGTAGCATTCAAAGCATTCAAAAGGTCAAAGAAAAAGAGAAAGCAAAAAGAAAAATAATATAGCAACAACAGTGATATCTCGGAAGACGATGAAGGAGTGGCCAACTTTGTTAGAAGATTGAAAAAGGGAATCAATAGAAGATATAAAGCTAAGGTTCCCTTGATTTGTTTTAACTACGATGGTATGGTCATTTTTCTAACAAATGTTCTCACAAGAAGAATAAAAGAAATGAAGAGGATCATTCAAACAACAAACAAACATATAAAGGAAAGAGAACAAAAAATAAAGTCTTCAAGAAATTGTTTTGCACCAAAGAAGACTGCTCCTCATCAGACGAAGATGAAGTCAGTGAAAGTGAAACAAAAAGAGTTCTATTCATGGCAATAGAAGACTCTAATAAAGAAGACACCGAAGAGGAGTATGAAGAAGCATAAGTTGACTACAAAGAAGAACTGTTGAGTGCTGTAGAAGTTATAAAAAGAAAAAAGAAGAAAAACAAGAAACTCTAGGCAAAACTAGAAAAGAAAGAAGACACTCAAAATTTAAACTCTGAAGAACTAGAGCAGATGAACACTGAATTAAGGGTTCAAATAGAAGAAGACAAAATAATCAAAGAAGAACTAAAGGAACAACTAGAAGAAAAAGACATGATCATTGGAAAGTTGGAAGTAGAGGTTGTTACATTGAGAAAAGACCTTCAACAAAAGAATATGCATAATAAATCAAAGGTTTTGGACAATATTATCAACAATCAAAGGCCACATCATGACAATTACAGGCTAGGATACAATCAGACAGAAAGAGTCTCAAGCTCCAAAACAACATATAAATAAACACAACCAAGAAGCTATGTGGAGATAGTTAGAGGAGACAAGAAGTTTTACATGGAAGATCACAGGGACAATCCTCCACCTAGAATATTCAGATTTCAAAATCAAGGACAATCAGAAACAAGCAGGCCTCAGGATGAAGAAGGATTCATAAGAGTAACTCCTTTAAGAAAATATTCAACTCCCAGGTATCAAACTATGTATATATATATATATATATATATATATATATATATATATATATATATTATGTTATTCATGTAATAATTTTGGACATAAAGCTGTAAATTACAGAGCTAATAGCAGGAACATAAACAACTTTCAAATTCATGCATGGTTATCCAATAAGGCCTAGTGAAACACAAAGAAGAAGCTACTACACGTTTGAATCATTGAGCACTGAAGTGGAATGCTACAAATGCAACAACTTTGGACACATGGCCAAATATTGTAGAATGACAGTCCCTCATAGAGAATCACAAAAGAATAACAACTTCACATACATGAACCTCAATAAAGAATATGGATAAGAAAGAAGAATTAGTTTAACAATGAAGAATGCACACTCACTCTACAAGCTAAATAGAAGAAACATGGTTGGTATGTTGATAATGGCTATTCAAAGAACATGACAAATGATGAAGACATGTTTCTTACATTAAGAAAGGAAATAGATGGATCAATCTCCTTTGGAAATGATGACTCAGCTAGAATCATTGGAAAGGGCACAGTCAGAATTGGAAACAAGAATAACAAGGAAGAAAGTGTTCTACTAGTGGAAGATATGAAACATAATCTTTTAAGTGTAAGTCAAATGTTTGACCAAGGTCATGAACTTACGTTCGATTCACAGAAGTGTGAGATAAGAAAAGTAGGATCAGGAAAATTGATTGCAACAACTGTAAGAACTTCAAGCAACATATACGTATTAAGTGAAATTGGAAATGAAAAGTGTTGTCTAGGAAAGGAAGATGAAGTTTGGCTATGTCACATAAGAACGGGTCACATAATTTTGATAACCTCATCAAAGTAAAAAAAAAGTAAGAAGCCAGAGAAATGCCCCAGATCATGAAGCCAACCAACACATTATGCAAGCATTGTCAATGAGGAAAGAAAACAAAGACCAAGTTCAAATCAAAGGAATACTCAATGACAAGATGACTGGAAATTGTTCATATTGATCTAGTTGGACGAACTAGAACAAAGGGTTTAAAAGGTGAGAAATACTTTATATTATTGGTTGATGATTATACAAGAATGACTGCAGTTTGTTTTCTCAGGAAATGGTTGAAAATGAAATGGATTCAAAAATCAAATGCTTGAGATATGATAATGGAGGAGAGTTTACTTCAAAGGAATTTATGGATTTCTACATAAAGCATGGAATAAAAAGATGATTCTCCGTTGCTAGGACACCTCAATAGAATGGGGTCGTCATAATAAAGAACATGATAGTACATAAAATGGCTTTAAAATTGTTAATGGATTCCAAGTTGACAGATGTTTTTTGGACATATGCAGTGCATATAATAGTTCACTTTAAAAATAGAGTAATGCTCAGGAACAACAGTGACAAAACTCCTTACGGGCTATGGAAAGGAAGACCAACAAATGTGAAGAACTTCAGAGTGTTCAAAAGAAAATGCTACATCAAAAGAGAAGATGGAAGAATGGGAAAGTTTGACTCTCATGTGGACAAAGGTGTACTTGTTGGTTACTCAAGTACAAGGAAAGAATACAAATGTTACAATCTAAGGCTCAACAAAGTTGTGGAAAGCATCAATGTAACATTTGATGAGACAGGTGGATGAAAATTAAAATAAGAAGAAAAGGAATCAGTGGAACATGTTTATGAAAAAGAAGCAACATAAGGAGAATATGAAGAAGATCAGATAGAAGTAGAAGAGAAAGTTCAACAAGTACCTCCAAAGACACCTAGCAAAAGAGTACAAAAGAATCATCCCTCAGATTAGATTATCGGGAACAAAGATGTAGGAATTGAGACTACAAGAAGAATTCGTTCACTAGAACAACTGCACCTAGCACTCTTATCTACGATTGAACGAAACAGTTTTGAAGAGGCTAGCAAGGATGAATTCTAGAAAAAGGCCATAAATGAAGAGTTGGATCAATTAGATAAGAATGACACTTGGGAATTGGTTCCAAGACCAAGGTACAAGAATGTAATTGGCACAAAGTGGGTCTTCAGAAATAAATTGAATGAAGATGGATAGGTTACCGGGAGCAAAGAAACTAAGGCATTTTTATTTCTCAAACTAATTATATTAGAGAAATGCTAAAGAGGTTCGGAATGGAAGATTTCAAACTAGTTAACACTCCTATGCAAACCAATTGCAAGTTAAGAAAAGATGACGATTCACCGTCTTTAGATCAGAGGTAGTACAAGTCAATGATTGGAAACTTACTTGATATGATAAAATCCAGACCAGATGTAGTGCATGTAGTTGGATAGGTGGCACAATTTCAAGCAACACCAAAGGAATCACATGTTCGAGCAGTGAAGAGGAATTTTAGATTTCTTAAGGGTAGAAAAGAGTTTGGATTATGGTATCCAAAAGGAAAGGATCTATCACTTATTTCCTACATAGATGCATATTGGGAAGTTGCATTGATGATCGATGAAGCACCAGTGGAGCGACATTCTACTTGGGTGAGTGTTTGGTATCTTGGCTAAGCAATAAATGATCATCAATATAATTATCTACAACTGAAGCAGAGTATATTGTAGCAACACCATGTTCTACACAGGTTCTATGGATGAAACAAATTTTGACATATATACATGTTGACTATGATGAGCCCATTCCTATATATTGTGATAATACAAGCGCTATCAGTATTTCAAAGAATCCAGTGATGCACTCCAAGATGAAACACATTCCAATAAAGTATCACTTTCTACGGGAACAAGTTGAAAAGAAGAACATCAGAGTTGAATATGTGGGAAAAAAAGAACAAGTTGCAGATATCTTAACAAAACCACTTCCAAGGAAATATTTTAAGTATCTTTTCCAGAGACTCAGAGTAATTTCTACTCCAAAGTGAATGCTTTTGAATGTTGATCTTATATGTTTTAGATTTACACAAGGAAGCACCATCAAGAGGACATTTTAGGAAGAGTTTAGTCAGGGGGAGCATCCCCAAGGATAATTCAGTTAGGGGCAGCAACCCCAAATGGGAAGTTACCTTTTCCATTGATGTCAAAGGGGGAGAGATTCACCGGATCCAAGTCGAAGAATTAGATGCTTGGAGAGAGAGAGCATAGGCATGTTTCCAGGGGGAGCAATGGTCACATGGGGAACATAAGAAATATGAATTCAATGTTGCATCATAGTGTTGCCATCAATGCCAAAGGGGGATATTGTTGATTAATTGGGTTGGTTTTCATTGATGTCAACCCTTGAAGCAAGTACAATAGAAAATTCAGGTAGCCCCAATAGTATGGTTAAAGGAATTCAGTTTGATTGATGTATAATGGTATGAAGATTAATATATTTGTAGGTAAGACTATTCTACATGGATAACACATGTCATTCCATTTCCGGTGATATGTGGAATATCACATAAATCCTCACAGTTAGAGAGTTATGGCCTTGTGAAGTTGGAGAATTCTCATGAGTTATCTAGAAGTCAAAGAAGTCAAAATTATTCTAGAAGCTCCTAGAAGAAGTTGACTATTCAAGTGAGTGAAACTAGGAGTTAATTGCGGGTTAAGTTGCAATAAGAAAACCATTAAAAATAAATTAGTTGCAACTAGAAGTGGATAATTTAATATTTGTAGCAAAATGGGTTAGAAGTGGCTTAGCCCTAAAATAAGGAAATTGGGTTAAGTTGGTTAGAAGGTAACCCCTTGAGGAAACTACATGGAAGTATAAATAAGAGAGAAAGGCTCTCCTATTTGCACCTATTGAGCACATTAAATATCTATTATTGTGTAAGTTTTATTTTAGCTACTCATTGATACATCTGAAGTTGCGCAAGTTTGAGGTAGCACGAAGGGTTGACGATGAAAGTTTCGAAATTACAGAAAATACTGAAAAAACCCTAGTTTTTGAGGTGTATGTGGGCTGCAGTGGTAGAGGCACATATGTACGCAGGCTAGCAGTATAATAGGGTGCATACATGAGGGTATATCCCTAAAAAATTGAGAATATGAAGATACCAGGTCTCTAGAGTCTAAAAACAAGCTCTCAGGAAGGCCTACAATGATTAGGTACATCTGATCTATCTACTGGTTCAAAAGGCATGTCTTATTTCTATGAGTAGTTGGATTTTGATTTCTACATGAGAAATGGTTATGGGGGTTCGAGGATTTTCCCTAGACAGATTAGTGGTTGCATGGGACTTTCTGTATAAGTCATATCTACAAAAATATAGTTCCGGTATAATCATTGATACATCTTGTTAGTGCTGAGGCACATTTTGTATTTCTTGGCATATGATTAAAGGTTTTTGTGGTACATGGTTGAGAGCTTGTATTTGTGAAGTGGTTGATGTATTGAGAGGTTGTTTATCAATAAGGGTTTGATGTCTAGTTCATGTAAGGGTTATTATACTTGTTCATGATTACACATACTTGTATGGTACATGACTAGAGAGATAAATATACATTTGGTTAAGGGATATGTATGAGGATGTATGTACAAGGAACAATTAGAATATGGACACAGTGACAGGTTGCAGGTTGATGTGACAGAGGCTGAAAAGGGTCATAATTTTCAGAAAGAGAAAACCCTAGTTTTTAGAAGGCATACACAGGCTACAGTACAAATAGGGTGCATACATACATGGGTTGCAGTATAGATAGGGCACGTACATACGCACGATACAGAACATATAGGTCGCGTGTCTGTTGGTTTTAGTTGGTACACACTCATTTTAGGTACATATTGATTACATGGTAGTGGTACAGGTTGGCTATAGGTCAGTGGTACAGGTTGGTACATGTTTATAGTGGTATATCTCATAGTGATAATGTGGCAATGGTTTCTTCATTTGACACTTGTATTTCAGGGCGACAGGATGGGGCAAGGATAGGTGGTTGTAGCCACCTTCTGGTTGTAGACGGAGAACATAGGGGGTTGTGGCCTCTTTCTGGTTGCAGCTAGAGAATTGGGGAGTTGTAGCTTCCCTCAAGTTGTAGCCTAAAAATATAGGGGGTTAGAGCCTCCCATTTGTAGCTGGAAAACAAAGGAAGTTGGTGCTTCCAATGAATGTAATTCTTAAAGACATATAAGAAAAAACATTATGTAGTTTTCTCCCGCATTGGGTTTCTACGTAAAAATACTGGTGTACTATGTATGTATATGATTGTTCATTTGTTCATGGTTTATTTACTCTACACTTATTGGATGATAATGCTATATTGATCAAAAAGATAAATAATACTTGCATACTGTGGTTAAAAAATCTCTATTACTGATTCACCTCCTCTCTTAGTAATCCAACACTTTGAAAAACCTTTGTAAAGTTTATAATAAGTGCATCCTTATTTTTTTATTTTATTTTTTCATTTTAGAAAATTTGGAAGTGGAAGTGGAAGAGAACCATTGTGATGGTTGGTCTTCCAAAGGAAACCATTAAAAAAATGAAGGATAAATTAATGACTAAAGATGGGAAATGAAAAGAGAATCGAGGGAAAATATTCAAGGATCATAAATAAGAGATTGAATGACAACTTGCTTGAAGTCGATGGATGAAGTAGTCAAGAAGCCTATCCACACTAAGCGAAGGTGTCCCAAAGCCATGGTTATATGCAACTTAGGTATGCTAGTGAGTAACAATGCATGATAATTTGAGCATGCATAGCTCACCCCCTTTATAATGAATTTTCTAAGCATAGTAAAATGGTTCTAGTTTTTTCCTGTCTTGGCTTAATTTCTTATACACTCTGTGCAATGGATGTTTGGGTTATTTTCATGAATTATTGGATTTTGGTATGAAAGATACATAAATCTCCATCTTGCTGGCTGATTTCCACTCACCCACAAATCATATCTCCTCCTTAGGGCCACATTTTAGATTGTTTGGTGTTTTTCCTTTGTCCATAGGCCATCCACAACAACCCTTTGCTTGATGGGTGTTTTTCGTATTCCCACAGGCTATCCACAACAATCCTTTGCTTTCTGGGCTTTTGTACTTTGCGCATAGGTTGCCCACAAAATTCCTTTGCTTCTTGGGAATTTTTCCTTTTCCCACAGGACATACATAGACCATACTCAATGTTCTAATGCTCCCTAGGATTTTTTTTCCATTTCTAAGCTACTAAATTCATCCATAGAAAATTTTCTTCATTGCTAGTCTACTTAATTCGACCCCTAGACATTTTTCTTCACTGCTAGATGAATAAATATTTCCATAGAAAATTTAATTCATTGCTGGTCGACTTAATTTTCCCATTGAGATATTTTCTCCACCAATGGATGGCTAAATCTATCCGTTGATCATTTCCTTCATTGCAGGTCTTAGACACAAAGATCACTGTGGAGTGTTGGGATTGAACCTTCTATTGCAACTTGGCCTTTGTGTTATATCTAATAAGATTTAGTAATCCTTAATTCTCTCGTGATATTTGATTTTGCATATTTTTAAGGGAATAATTAAAAAAACATTTAATGGAAAAGAGCCTAAATTAAACACTCTATGACCAAGAGCGTAACCAAGAATATAAGATATATAGGTCTGAGTGCTAAATAACAAAAGTATTAGCGCTTAGATCTAGTAGTGGATATAAAATATGATCGACAGATAAACAAATGAGGATTAAATAATTTTAAACTCTTGATACCACCAAACCTCTAGAGGTGTATCTGGAAACTTGTGATTTCCACCGAGACAAAAAATAAATCCTAAAAGATACTTATTAAACATCTCGATACCACTCACTATTTTGGTGTCCCATCACTTCCTTCCATTACGTTTCGACTGTTGGAATCTTTAAATACACTGATACACATCATATTTTAATTGAATTAGCACTTGACATGTGGATTTCCAAATAATGGTTTAATTATATTCTTTAAAAACACACATAATTGATAATAGCAGTACTAAGCGCCAACCTTCTTCTCACTGAAAGAAAATACCAATATTGAACGTGTTATTATAGGCAAAGAGCATCGGTGATAGAGTCTAGATAGATTGAATGAGATATTTTCGAGTCATAAAGGTAATTTCAGTTCCCCTTTAATTTATTTTTAGAAAAAGAGAGCTAAAACAAAAAGGGGATTAAACCAGACAGGGAGTAAAAACAATGGCACCTAGAAACTGATTAAATGATATTCAGCAACCCAGTATGGAAAATTCTTCATTTAAACATTTTATTGAAAAGGGTAAGGATGTGGTCGAGACTTCTCTAGATAGTAAAACCCCCAGGGAACTTCATAGACACGATATACGACAATTTGTAACACCATGTTTCCCCTAGTTTGCAAACATAACTATATGGGCCGAGGAACTATGACAAACTTAAAAGTGTGAATGTTTGATTTGATGGACTTTGTGTAGAAGGTCGATGAATGCAAAATATGATTATTTTAATAGAAAATGGTTACATGTTACATGACTTCTGAAAGGGGGGATGTGCTAAGAGAGAGACCATGAAATGCTGTGAAAGGTGGCGGAGAGGACCATGAATGATTGCGTTAACCTCCACCGAACCGGTACCATGCTAAAATTAATTTTCTTAGATCAGAGAAACCCTCTGACCAGGAATGAATTCCCTTAAGGCTGGTAGGTGGGAAGGCCTCCTCAAGAGTTAATGAGGGATGGGGTAGACTGCCCATCGGTAAGGCTTCCGGACCTGACCATGGACTGAGAAATTTGAGCCACACACAATCTTGTTGAGGGAGGCAAGAAAGGAAGTGTGGTGGACAGAGGGAGACCTTCGAAGAAAAATTCGGAGATGAGAGAGGAAAATCTTGGGTCTGAGGAAGGACTGAAGGAGGAACAATGAGTTCTGATCACAAAAAATAGAGATCGAACCAGGAGAAGGAGAGTAACCTTCATCCTTATCTATTTTCTGTATTGGGAGAAGGAGAGTAACCTTCATCCCTAACTTCCATTGAGCTGGAAGTAAGAGGTTGAATCTCAAAGCATTGTGGCTTAAGATCGGGGGTGGCTAGTGATAAATCCATTAGGAGTGACTAAGCCTATGGTTGGGTGGAAACGAGCACCCCTTTCAGTAGTTGCATCATACTCTATGGTTCTGATAAGTGTTTTCTTGCCTTGTGTTTTGAATTGTAAATAATGGATGCATGCGAGTATTTACATGTCTATAAAGGTTTCCTCCTATGTATTATATGATTAAGTTATGAGTATGCATTCGTTTCCTTGAGAATCTATAATTCTGCTTGGATTTCCATACGCCCCAGTTTAATCACTCGAAGGCACTTTCCCCAGGAATTTACATCGTCGTTCTAGAGTCAGATCAAGCCTCAGGCATATTTACGTATTTGGTAATCTCACAAGTTACCTTGCCTTGATTCAGAGCTTAAAGATCTATGAGTTTGGAAGGTGTTCCCTTAAGACTAGTAGTCTAGGAGACTATGAAATTGCGCGTATTTTGTTAACCAAAAACCCGACTAAGAGCGGGGATCATAGCCCCAAAATTTTATGAAGATCCACGTGACCTGGGTCTAGGAACTTTGGAGCTCAAGGCTCCAAGATGTCAAGTTTTTACGAAGGTCAAGTTAAACCCCACAATTGATATGCATCACCGATCTATGAACGAAGATCAAGGGTGGGGAATCATTGTGGAGCGCGAAGGTGAAAATAGTGGATGCGCTAGTTCACGGCCCACAATTCACCCTTGTCGTTGATCTCAATGATCTAGAGGATCAACGATCCCGGTTAGACTAGAATCAAGCAAGCACTTTCCAGATTGCGGAGGTTGAACTCCCTGGTAAATAACCTGCATGTTGGGACCCCACAATTCCTGTGAACCTTCGATCACCGTTGAACTTCAATCTGAGTTTGAAGTGATCCATGAAACACAAGGAGCACGTGGGATGACAAAAACCTTCAAAGAGATCGGGTTCATAAGAGATAGCACTTTTAGGAGTGTAGATGAAATAAAGGAGATGGGCCTGTAGGAGGATCAAAGGTCAAATCCTTTGAGCACTTAGAAAACCTTCTAAGTCAGAGTACATTAGAAGCCTAGGAGGAGGAGCGACAATGGTCATTCGATCACACTGTGGAGGTTCAACAACCATATGATCTAAACAAGGTGCAAGAAACTTATTACCTTGCACATGCAGGAGAAGAGGACTTACCAAAGTCTCGAAGTCCCGAAGTAGTTTGGGACCGTCCATTGTCAAGAGGGACACATGGCGATGGATCGTGGACTCCGGAGAAATCTGTTTGAGGGTTTTCGGTTAAAATTTGAAATTCTCGAACCCCGAAGACCCGAAGTGAATCTAGACTGCCTGATCCAGAGGGAAACATGGCGACAGATCGTGGACTCTAGAGGAATCTGTTCGAGAGGAGACAAGTTTGAGACTGGAGATTTTCGAAGCCCGGAGAGCTGAAAATCTGAAGTAAATCTCACCCGTTCGAAGAGTTGAAAACCTAAAGTAGAATCCCAATCATCTGATCATAGGAACATATCTGAGCCGTCATATTGTTCAGGGTAAACTTCAAGCATCGGATCACCAGAGTGGATCTGAACCATTAGATACCGTGATTCCGAGAGGAGGCAAGTTTGAAACTTGAGATTCCCAAAGCATGGAAAGCCGGAGGGACGAAGAAAATCTGGATCGTTGGATCCAGGAGGACACATGTTGACAGGTCAGAAGATCCAGAGGAAGCCGAAGGTTGAAGTGTTGAAACACCCGAAGACCGAAGTGTCGAAGAGCCGTGAGCTGTCGATTGGCACAGGGACACTTGTCAACAGATCACGAGCTCCGGGAGGATTGTAGTGGGGTTTTAGTTTGAGAACTGGTATTTTTGAACCCTGAATGCCTAAAGACCCAAAGTGAACCTGGAGCAACATATCTAAGGGAGACGTGGCATGAATCCGTGAACTCTGGGTAAAGACCCGAAGTGACTCATAGCCGTTGGATTCGGAGGACATGTGGCGCAATTCTGTGAGCTCTGGGTGAAGACCCAAAGTAATCCTCAGTCAGCAGATTAGGAGGACACACGTTATAGGATTGTAGCCTTTAGATAAAATTCATTGGGAAAAAGGTCTGATATGTGAGATCTCAGAAGTCCGAAACCTGAAGGAGATCTCGACTGTTGATTGATAAGAGGGTTGGAGGACTGTTGATTTGGGTTAAATGGTCAAACACCCGAAGTGGAAGAAAGACCGTTGATCGAGCAGGACATGTGTCTGCAGATCGTCAGCTGCAAAATTTTGAAGTACATAAGAAGAAGGGTTTGATATTTCAAAACCTTGAAGTCTAGAATTGCGAAGAGATCACAGCCGTTGATCTAGGAGGGACATATTTGGTCTGTAGATTTGAGAACTGAACCATAGATTCAGACAGTATCATGAATAACATGAGATTGATGATCCTATAGCATTGTGGGGACAAGAGTTGTGTGAAGTTTAAAATATTGAGGGCGGGCCGCAATTCAAACTGTGGTTTCATCAGGAGGACACGTGGAGACTTGAGGAGGATTACAGGCCCAAAAGTAGTTTGAACCCAAACCTCTTGTGGTCACACCCACAATCGCATGGTCATTGCCAAGGTCACATCTGAGGAGAGGTTAAGAGAAAAGGGGCTAACACCAACTCAGAGACTTCACTGAAGTGCGAAGGAGAAGGTCACAGGTATCATAAAACCTGCAATAGAGGCCGAAAGGGCCTGTGTCTTATTTAGAGGTGAGACTATCATGGTCTCAAATTCACGTTTGATTTAGACTCGGAGAATATTGACCGAAGGATTGGGCTGAGTCCTGGACTTTCCAAATTAGAACTTGTAGAGAGAAAGAGGATTTGTTCTTGTAAGGAGAACGAAATTTAATTTTTTGTTATTTTCCTTTGCTCCATCGTGGGTGTGTTACAAATTGGTATCATAGCATGGTTACAACACTTGGCCTTCTTGGGCTCACAGACGAGTCACTTAAAAAACTCTATTTGGAGTGCTTTTAAAAGAATGACACTCTACCTTACCTCTTTCTTAAAAAGTCCGATTAAAAATGTTATTAAAGAAAATAATGAAACTTTCTACTATGTGTATGCATTTAAGAAATTGAACCGTGTATTGTTCATGAACTAATAAACTGTTAGCTAACAATAAGTGTTTTTTTCAACACTCGAGCAATCGGTAAATCATGGGAAAACTCCAAGACTAAAGGATGGTGACGTGTCATGAAGTGGGGGATGGCTCCCACAATAGAGACGAAGAATCTGACGAAAGGAGGGCGGTGGAAACCCCTCTAGATCTGGCTGAAACTGTAAGGCACCTCAAGGCCGAATTATAGAGTTGCAAGGCTTGAAACGAGAGATTGATAAAGGAGCAAGAAAAACAGACTAAAATTAATGTGGTCTTGCTGCATATATTATCCGACATACAAAGGAAACTACAACATGAAACCGCAATCAGTCATGTGGATCGACATCATAATAAGAGAAGTCAAAGTCCACCTGAGATCCGAAAACATGACTCCATAAATGACCACACTGGGAAAAGTACCTTGAAGAAGGCCCAGCTCGGAGGCAGGGGACACTCATCGGTGGAGTCCTCTAGAAAGGAAGCTGGTAACTCCAAAGGATCTTCTAGTAGCAGAGCCAGCTCACATTCTCGAAGGAAAGGAAAGAAGCAGAAGAGTTCCAAAAATCATGATCTTGAAGAATTCAAGAAAGCCAAACCACCCTCTTTCAATGGAGAGATTAAGAAGGGAGAATAGGCTAAAGTTTGGCTGCTTGGTTTAAAGAAATACTTCAGAGTCCATGACTACTCTGAAAACTTGAAGGCTCGAATAACCATGTTCAACCTGAATGGGAAGTCTTCCATTTGGTGCGAAGACCTTAGGAATGTGAAAGGAGTCCATGAGAAGGACTTGTCATGGAAATAATTCGAGAAATAATTCAGGAAGCAATATCTGTCAGAGAAATACATGGATGGGAAGACTAAGGAGTTCTATGAACTCAGGCTGGGGCAGCTCACCATAGACAAATTTGTCAATAAATTCCTTGAACTACTGAGGTATGTACCTTACGTAAAATATGAAAAAGTAAAAATGCAGCGGTTCATTAGTGGGTTACCTTGGACCTACCGAGATAGGATTGAGTTCGATGAACCAAAGACCTTAGAAGAAACTATCCAGAAGGTGAGGTATTGTTATAAACAGTTTGGGAGTAATACAATACCTCGTGAGGACTAGAAGATGAATAGTTCGGGATTCCAGAAGAAAGGGTTTAAATCCTCAAGATTCAAGAAATATGAAAAATATTCTAGAAGGAGACTTGCTACTAGAAGTGTATATAAACAAAATTTCCCCTCTCAAAGTAGAAATAAACCTTTTAATACAGCCCTAGGAAAGACTGATAACCTAAAGAAGGAACCCTTAAAATGATGGGGTTGTGGAGAGGATCATAAATTAAGGGACTGTCCACATAGACAACATAACAGTAAGAGGGTCTACAATATCCAAGAAGCTATCATCATTAATGATGTGGCTAGGAGCATGCCGTGAATCTATGCAGCCTAAGACAATAATCAAGCCGACCACCAAGCTTTAGTAGTGGAGCTGGAAGGTATGATCGCCAACCATCTAGTTTATATTTTAATTGACCCAGATTCTAATTTGAGTTATGTGGCCCCTCAGACTGTTGATAAGTGTAAACTACAACCAATTAGACATGTTAAACCATGGTTGGTGCAATTATCCACTGGGACCAAAAGAAAAGTGGAAAAGATCATACCAGCCTGTCAATTCATCATGGGTGGATTGCCCACCCAAGCGACCCTTAATGTACTTCCTTTGGGATCTTATGACTTGTTGATTGTTATGGATTGGTTGGCTTCTTACAGAACTAAATTGCACTGTTATCATAAAAATTTAGAATGTGTAAATGAAGAAGGAAGAAAGATGACGCTCCAAGGGATTCAGAAGCCTGTCTCAGTGAGGAAAATATCATCCCTTCAAATGAAAAAGTATTGCAGAAAGGGGTGTTCCTTATATGCCATATAGGTATTGGAATCTGTTGAGGATGAAAAACCAAACCTAGAGGACCACCCCATATTAAGAGAATACAAGGATGTATTCCCAGAAGAAGTACCAGGTCTACCTTCGAGAAGGGATATTGAATTCTTGATAGAACTTACATTGGGAGCGGTACCAACATCTAGAATGCCATACATAATGAGCACACCAGAGCTGGTTGAGCTCAATTTACAACTAAAGAAGATGATGGACAAAGGCTACATCCTAACCAGTGTATCTCTGTGGGGAGTGCCCGTCTTGTTTTTGAAAAAGAAAGATGGCACACTCCGACTGTGCATAGATTACAAACAACTCAATAAAGAAACCATGAAGAACAAGTACCCCTTACCAAGAATCGATGACCTGTTCGACCAATTGGGAGGTGCATCCATCTTCTTGAAGATCGACCTAAGGTATGTCTAACATCAAGTCCGGATCAAGGATGAAGACATCCACAAAACAACCTTCAGGATGAGGTATGGTCACTATGAATTCGTGGTGGTGCTGTTTGGGTTAACCAATGCCCCCACCACTTTTATGTGCTTGATGAATAATGTACTCAACAAATTTCTGGACAAATTTGTATTTGTTTTCATTGATGATATCCTAATCTACTCCAAGAAAAGGGAGGAGCATGAAGAACATATTAGACTCGTACTTCAAGTAATAAGAGAGCATCAACTCTATGCTAAGTTTAGCAAGTGCGACTTCTTTTAGAAGCAAGTCCATTACATGGGGCATGTAATTTCTAAGGAAGGAGTGGCAGTAGACCCCGACAAGATCAGATCTATTATAGAATGGCCTACCTCGAAGGATGTATCCGATATTAGATCCTTCATGGGCTTAGTAGGATACTATAGAAGGTTCACAGAAGGGTTTTCCAAGATTGGCTGTCCAAACACTGCCCTTCAGAAAAAGGGGATTAAATTCATTTGGACATCGAAATGTGAATAAATATTTTAGGAACTAAAATACCTCCTGACCCATGCACCTGTGCTAAATATTGCAGACCCGGATAATGATTTCCTTGTGTGTACAAATGCCTGCAAGGAAGGAATCAGAGGAGTCCTTATGCAAGAGGGATGTGTAATTTTCTACATGTCCAAGAAATTAAATGAGCATGAGATCAATTATGTGACCCATGAACTAGAATTGGCTGCCATAGTACATGCTTTAAAAATGTGGAGGCATTACCTCATGGGTAGAAGATTTGTGCTTATGACAGATCATTGTGGATTGAGACACCTGTTTGATCAACAATAACTCAATACCAGGCAAGCTAGGTGGATGGATATCCTTAGTGAATTCGATTTCAAAATCAAACACATAAAAGGAAAGGAAAATAGGGTGGCCGATGCCCTTAGCAAGAGTATAAAAACGATTCATCTAGCAAGCGCCTGTGAAATGGACGTCAGGGAAAGAGTTAGAAATGCACAAGAGACATATTCATTCTTCAAGATCGTGACCTCATACCTAAGACAAGAGCCTACAGGGATGAAGTATGAAGGTTACCAGATGCTCGAGGAAGGGCTACTGACTTACATAAACGGATTGTATATTCCAAACTGTGACGACTTGAAGAGGTTCATAATGGATGAACTACATAAGAGACCATATACTGGTCACCTAGGATATCGGAAGATGATCATAGCCACTAGGAAACAATTCTATTCGCCCAGGTTGAAGAAAGACATATCTAACTATCTAGCTAAATGCCTAGAATGCCAGTAAGTTAAGGCAGAGCACTGACATCCAACATAATTATTACAACCCCTACCACTCCCAGAATGGAAATGGGAAACCATCTCCATGGATTTCATCACCGGATTACCAATGCCGACCAAGAAAAATGATGCCATCATGGTCGTGGTGGACAAACTGAGTAAAACTACTCATTTCATTCCTGTCAAATCGACTTGCAAGGCCATAGATATTGCCAACATCTTCATGAAGGAGATATTTAGACTGCATGGTATGCCCAAGGAAATTGTATCTGACCGAGATACCAAGTTTACTTTGAACTTTTGGAAATCCCTAATGGCTGGTTTTGAGACTAAATTGTTGTTCAACACAGCCTACCACCTTCAAATTGATGGAAAAATAGAAAGAGTGAACCAAATAGTAGAAGACATTCTTAGGATGCATGTAATGCATCAACCTAAGAAGTGGGAAGAATACCTACCATTGGTAGAGTTTGCCCACAACAACGGTTATCAAGAACCCTTGAAGATGAGCCCTTTTGAAGTCCTCTATGGTAGACAGTGAAAGATTCCAATCAGCTGGAGTAATCTAGTGGAAAGAATTACAATCAGACCTGACATGCTAAAAGAAATGGAACAAAAAGTGGTTCAGATAAGACAAAATCTAAAGATTGCTCAGGATAGACAGAAAAGTTACACCAACAGAAAGATAAATCCCAGAGAGTTCAAGACTGGAGACCATGTCTATATCAGAGTTAGACCAAGGAAGAGTTCCCTGAGAATGGGAGCTTGTGCCAAGTTGGAACCTAGGTATTGTGGACCCTTTGAAGTATTAGATAGAGTGGGGCCTATAGCCTATAGGCTAGCACTTCCTCCCATAGTAAAGGCACATAATGTTTTTCATGTTTCATTATTGAAGAAATATGTACATTATGCTAATCATATAATTGATTGATCTGTGATCTAGGTGGAGCCGGAGGGAGAATTCCTGCCAGAACCCCAATGCATATTAGACAGGAAGGAAACCTCACTCAGGAACTGAACCATTGCACAGGTCAAGGTGAAATGGAAACACTTTGGCCTAGATGAGGCTATGTGGGAAATGGAAGATGCCATGAGACATGCATATCCAATTTTGTTTACTGTTGTACATACATATCATGTTGATAGATAGAACATCGAGGATGATGATTCCTTTAAGGGGGAGGGAATTGTAACACCCTGTTTCCACCAATCTGTAAATATAACTATATGGGCCAAGGAACTATGGAAAACTTAAAAGTGTGAATGTTTGATTTGATGGACCTTGTGTAGAAGGTTGATGAATGTAAATTATGATTATTTTAATAGAAAATGGTTACGTGTTGCATGACTGCTGAAAGGGGGGATGTGCTAAGAGAGAGACCACAAAATGTCGTGAAAGGTGGTGAAGGGGACCAGGAATGGTTGTGTTAACCTCCATCGAACCAATACCATGCTGGAATTATTTTTCTTAGATCAGAACAACCCTCTAACTAGGAGTGAATTCCCATCAAGCTGTTAGGTGGGAAGGCCTCCTCAAGAGTTAATGAGGGATGGGGCAGGCTACCCATCGGTAAGGCTTCCAGACCTGACCACAGACTCATAAATTCAAGCCACACACAATCTTGCTGAGGCACGCAAGAAAGGAAGTGTGGTGGACAGAGGGAGACCTGTGAATAAAAATGCAGAGACGAGAGAGGGAACTCTTGGGTCCGAGGAAGGAATGAAGGAGGAATAGTGAGTTCTGATCACATAAATTAGATATTGAACCAGGATAAGGAGAGTAACCTTCATCCTTATCTATTTTATGTATTGGGAGAAGGAGAGTAGCCTTCGTCCCTAACTTCCATTGAGTTGGAAGTAAGAGATTGAATCTCAAAGAATCATGGGTTAATATCGGGGGTGGCCAGTGATAAATCCATTGGGAGTGACTGAGCCTATGGTTGGGTGGAAATGAGCACCCGTTTCAACAATCACATCATAATATATGGTTCTGATAAGTGTTTTTTTTCCTTATGTTTTGAATTGTAAATAATGGATGCATGCGAGTATTTACATGTCTATAAAGGTTTCCTTCTCCGTATTAAATGATTAAGTTATGAGTATGCGTTCGTTTCCTTGAGAACCTATAATTCTGCTTGGATTTCCATATGCTCCAGTTTAATCACTCGAAGGCGCTTTCCCCAGGAATTTACATCACCGTTCCAGAGTTGGAGAAAGCCTCTGGGCATATTTACTGATTTGGCAACCTCACAATTTACCTTGCCTTGATTTAGAGCTTAAAGCTCTGCGAGTCGGGAAGGTGTTCCCTTCAGACCAGTAGTCTAGGAGACTCTGAACTTGTTCTTATTTCCTTAACCAAAAACCTGACTAAGAGCAGGGATCATAGCCCCAGAGTTTTATGAAGATCCACGTGACCTGGGTCTAGGAACTTTGGAGCTCGAGGCTCCGAGATGTCAAGTTGTACAAAGGTCAAGTTAAACCCCACAATTGATATGCATCGTCGATCTGTGAACGAAGATCGAGGGTGGGGAATCAATATGGAGTGTGAAGGTGAAAATAGAGGATGCGTTAGTTCGCGGCCCACAATTCACCCTTGCCATTGATCTTGATGGGCTGTAGGATCAACGATCCCGGTTATACTAGAATCAAGCGAGCAATTTGCAGATTGCGGAGTTCAAACTCCTTGGTAAAGAACCCCCATGTTGGGACCCCGAAATTCCTGTGAACTGTCGGTCGCCATTGACCTTCGATCTGAGTTTGAAGTGATCCCTAAAATGCAAGGAGCATGTGGGATGACAAAAACCTTCAAAGAGATCAAGGTCAGAAGAGATAACGCTTTCAGGAGCACAAAAAAAATCCAGGAGACGGGCCTGTAGGAGGAGCAAAGTTCGAATCCTTTGAGCAGTTAGAAAACCTTCTAAGTTGAAGTATGTTAGAAGCATAGGAGTAGGAGAAACATTGGTCATTATATCACATCTCAGAGGTTTGACAACCGTCTGATCTAAACAATGTGCATGCACCTTAGTACCTTGAACACGCAAGAGAAGAGGACTTACCAAAGTCCCGAAGTAGTTTGGGACCGTTCATTGTCAAGAGGGACACGTGGTGATGGATCGTGGACTCCGAAGAAATATGTTTTAGGGTTTTCGGTTAAAAGTTAAAATTCTTGAACCCTGAAGACCCGAAGTGAATCTAGAGTGCCCGATCTAGAGGGACACATGGTGATAGATTGTGGAATCTGGAGGAATCTGTTCAAGAGGAGGCAAGTTTGAGACTGGAGATTTCCGAAGCCTAGAGATTCGGAAGTTCGAAGTGAATCTCACCTATCCGAAGAGATGAAAACCCGAAGTAGAATCTTAGTCGTCCGATTGTAGGAACATATCTGAGTCGTCAGATTTTTCAGGGTAAACTTCAAGCGTCAGATCACTAGAGTGGATCTGAACCGTCAAATATCGTGAGTCCGGGAGGAGGCAAGTTTGAAACTTGAGATTCCTGAACCGTAGAAAGTTGAAGGGCTAGAGAAAATCTAGACCATTGGATCCAGGAGGACACATGTCGATAGGTCAGAAGATCCAGAGGAAGGTGAAGGTTGAAGTTTTGAAACACCCGAAGCTCGAAGAGTCGAAGAGCCATGAGACATCGATTGACACATGGAAACTTGTCAATAGATCGTGAGCTCCAGGAGGATTGTAATGGGGTTCCATTTTGAGAAATGAGATTTCTAAACCCCGAAGGCCTGAAGACCCGAAGTGAACTTGGACCGAAAGATCTAAGGGAGACGTGGCGTGAATCCGTGAAATCTGGGTAAAGACCCAAAGTGACTCATAACCATTGGATTAAGAGGACACGTGGCACAAATCTGTGAGCTCCGGGTGAAGACCCAAAGTAATCCTCGATCGTCAGATTAGGAGGACACACGTCAGAGGATTGTAGCCTTCAGATAAAATTCATTGGGAAAAAGGTCTGAGATTTGAGATCTTAGAAGTACAAAACTCGAAGGAGATCTCGACCGTTGATCGAGAAGAGGGTTGGAGGACCGTTGATTTGGGTTAAATATTCAAACACCCGAAGTGGAAGAAAGACCCTTGATCGAGTAGGGAAAGTGTCTGCATATCGTCAGCTTTGAAAGTTTGAAGTACGAAAGAAGCAGGGTTTGAGATTTCAAAATCCTGAAGTCCAGAATTGCGAAGAGATCACAACTGTTGATCTAGGAGGGACAGATCTGGTCTGTATATTTGAGAGGCATAGATCTGAACCATTTATTTAGACAATATCATCAAGATCGTGATATCGACGATCCTGTAGCATTGCAGGGACATGAGTTGCGCAAAGTTTAAAATATCGAGGGTGATCCGAAATTCAAACTGTGGTTTCGTCAAGAGGACATGTGGAGACTTGAGGTGGATTGCAGGCCCAAAAGTAGTTTGAACCCAAACCACTTGTGGCAGTGCTCGTAATCGCGTGGTCATCGCCAAGTTCACATCTGAGGAGAGGCCAAGAGAAAAGGGGATAACGTGAACTATGAGACTTCGCTGAAGTGCGAAGGAGAAGGTCACATGTATCATAAGACCTGCAACAGAGGTTGAAAGGGCCCGTGTCTGATTTAGAGGTGAGACTATCATGGTCTCAAAGTCTCGTGTAACGATCCTCCTCGTCACGACGACAAACCTCTTATAACAAGTGCAATTTTTTTTTTTTGTGTGTGTGTACAAGGGTAACAAGACATTATAATCTATGCCGCCACATGACAACGAATCATGATGCATACAACTGCGATATCAACATAAATATCTAAGACGCATAATAACATTTTCCAGCAATGAACAACAATCAACCGACAAAATAATAAGACTGACTAGCCACCTGTCCTACCCTGCAGTGGTTAGGACCTCCAAGACACATAAGCAACACTCAAGCCCAGGTTCCCATCGATTTTAACCATTTAAGGTCTCAGGGCTGGCGACTGTTCTGAGGAACATGGAGGTGTATACAACCTGCCCAACACAAGCAGACCAAGCAATAAATGTTTACAACCAAGAACAACAATGACTAAAGAGAGACCATGCCCTCTACGGATGGCGCAAGTCAGAAGGATTTCGACGACAACCGACCGTGAGTAAGACAAGGCATTACCTATGACTCAATTAACATTAATTACAGATCCATTTACTCCACTTAATTTCCATTTGTTGACAAGTTACCCAACCCAACCTTGAAATAATGTAAATTAACTAATTGCAAAATCCCCATTTTCTAAATCGTAATAATTTAAGGTACTTAGCTCAAGGACCTTATATTTTAGATGTCATCAATGACCATAAGATTTACAATAACCTTGCAATAAAATAACCATGAAATTACTTCTTAAATTACAATAATATTGCCAATAAAATAACAATGATCTTATACTTCATATGTTATCAACACTAACATTGCATTTTATTATATTGCAAGAACATTATATTTACATATACCAATTAACATCAATTCACATATGAACTAACACGTCTAGATTATTCATAATTACAATTTTTAAAATTTATAATTCAACATTGTCTATCCACATTAATTAATATCCTTATGATGGTCATCTAACTCAACGAGTCTTAAATAAATCCATATCTATAACTAGATGAACCATAAAACCTCAACATGATTTCCATATCTAAACTAACCATTCTAATTGATAAATAATACAACTCTTAAATTTTAGCATCCAGAATTACCTTTCAACATTAATCAATATCTAGTTAAAGCATAGTGCATACAAACTACTCCCCAAAACTGATTATAACCAATCATGAATGTCCAATTGTCAACATAAAGGAGGTTCTGTTTTGTGTCGAGCCAACCTACCATCCAGTTCTAAGTGGGTAAGGGTCTAAGGCAGTGTCCGAAAATAATGGGAGGAAGTTCGCTGCCAACCCAACCATTACCGTAACTACACCAGACCACCACGCATAAGGCAGTCCATATGCGAGAAGTCCGGGAAGGAGTGGGACCTACCAACTGTCATTTACATCGGGAGTGGTGGAGTAAAAACAAGGCAACTCGGACAACCAATCAAGCTGTCGATTCAGGACTTCTGGCAGCGCAATTATAAACTAAAAAAAAAATGGCTGGGTAAGAAATTTCTATTCTCCGATTGAATAAGAAAAAGTTTGAGTGAAACATTACTGTCATCTATTAACCCGTACTAAATTCACCACCTCTCGGCGGCCAACCACCATTATATTATTAACAAAAACGTAGGCATGAATCTTCACCATAATAAATTGCGAAAAGTCAGGAACCCACCATCATGGGTAATAAATGGTAATTATTTTTGCACGCCAACCCCTGGGAATGCAGAGGGGATGAACCAGCAGGTAAACGTAGTGTTACATGGTCAATCAAGGGATGAACCCACCAAACAAAATTTCAAATCAGTGCTAGACACAGGGATAAGTTCACCTTTCAAGCAGCGATAAAGAGCTGATTGAAATCGCCCAAGGGTGAAAGACGCAGAGCAAAACTCAGTACTCACACCAGTTAAAAATTTCGTGCTAATTTAATCAACTAGAAAATCGTTGCACAACTGAATTCATGGTCAATAGTTGGCATTAAAAATTCAAGGATATTTGTGCAGGAAGGGATACGACTGTCTGCTGAGATTAACCATCGACAACAAAATGCCCAGCAGTAAAAAGATTAAAATCATTAGAGAAATAAAATTTCACATCAGCAGGGGTTTATTTTATTTTAAAGGCTGTCAACAAGAACCTTAACTGCACCAGCGCCTCAGAAGAAATTCAAGTGCTGTTGAATAGATTTGGTAGGAGTGCTGTGTAGAGACGCACCGACAAGGAAATTAGTAGCTCAATTGTTCAAAGCGTAATCCTTGGATCAGTTGCTCTCAATGAGCGCATCCTCGTCAAACTGGCCACAGTTTTTAAAATTGAAAAGAAAGACTTAAAAGAACCAGCATATACTTCAACATTGGACTCTGAGAAGTTTGAGAAAGTAAAGACAAGTCTCGAGGCATTCATTTTAAGACTTATTAGAGCTCGACTATACCCCAGTGTTGTGGCTCTGTTAAAGCAATTTTCTCTTCAACATTCTACTCCCAAAGAATCTTTGGTCACTATGACTCATGATAACCAGGTTGAAGTAGCAGAACAATGGGCTGTTTACATGGGGAAAGACATGATTTGCTCCCTTGTACAACATTTAAGCAATAAGAAAATGTTCAAGAAGGCATATAAGATGGTACAAAAGTATAAATTGAAGCCAGAATTTCCAGGTGTTTATTATCATTATAAGAAAAGCTCATTGAGGAAGCTAGCAGGGAAAGGATGTTGGGAAAATGCAGAATCGATGGCTAATGATGACCGTCAACTTGTTGAATGCCTAGTTAAGGTGGCACATGAAAAAGGTGATACAGAAAAAACAACTGATTTATGCCGTTGTTATTGTATAACAGATTATCATGAGGTTCTTCAGTAGCTTATAGTTGTAATTCATACCCAAGAAACCTATAGAATATAAAACTGTACATGATTTGCAACAATAATACTGTATCGCATGAGAAATTTTAAATAAAAACCCCAGTTATAGAAGTTACAATTGTAATCGTCGAATAAGTAAATAAAAATAGCCAAACAATCCATTTATCCTGATATATCGATCCCATCATAAGTCATAATTCATTGTAATATACTAAAATACAAATCATACCGTTGCCTTATCACCTGCCTCGAATGACGTCCGCGCGCTCCATGCCGCTCTCGCTCGCCTACCGTCGAGACTACACCAGTACCTCCCAGCCAATGCTAGGGGTACTCTGCTTCCCCCTTAGCCCCCCGAGCCGCAAATGGGCCACACACTATCCAGATGGTACGTCTAGCTCCCAGCTCGCCTCGCAAGGCCGAGCTACCACTCCTATCTGAGCTGGGAAATCCCAACTCCCCACAAGTAATCAGTCAAGTCACAAATCTGGCAGCGTAACATTACGCTAATAGATGATCCCCTCCTTCCTTCTCTTCCCTTTCTTTTATAGAGTTTTAGAACTTCCAAATTTCCCTAAATCTCATTTAATTTAAGTTTTAATAAAAATCTTCTAAAAACTCTCCTTCATACAAGTGTCATCCATCCCCCACGTTTCTCCATTAACTATTTTCCTTAATTTATTAAATTGTCATATTTCCCTCACCCACCTAGAGTTACTCCTATTTTTACTCCTAGGTGTCCCTAGATTCCCTTACAGGTTTTAAATACTTTCCCTAAAATGAAGTTGCTAATTTAGTTCAATTTAG